>JABASM010000908.1:7431-17785 GCA_019776545.1 Brachystomella parvula | reverse complement strand
TGCATTATGTTTTTTTGTATTTCGTTCATGTTTTCTGCATTATGTTTTTGGCAGTGATCCCACCCCATATACCTTCTGCTGCCGCGGAGTGCAGAAAAAGAAACCTCTGACTTCTGAGGTTATAAAGTCGTTCTGCCCTAGAAATACATGCTCCGGCCCCACCACTGAACCACTCAAAATTAACCGTCAGTCATGTTCATGTACGTCCACATGTCAAAAACCTGGAATAACTTGTAACTAAAGTAACGATTCTGAAGTTTCCAATCTTAGTTTATTAACTTGAGAACCAGAATTGAGAAGGCGGGGCTGACCTCAGGTCAAGTTAGAAACAGTTGACCTAGTTTACTATACTTGTTTAGCAGTTAACAGTGTGAGATCATGCCTGGGAAATACCTGGAATATGTCAAAGTAAGTTAAAGACTCTGCTACTCATCTATGCTCTTATTTATTAATTCCTGGTGATAATTGGATCGTAAATGGATATTTTTAGCATGGGCACCGGGGTACTATCGTCCCAGTTGAAATTTCATTCGTTATCTGCAACCTATACTGATGAATTCGGGATCGAGACGAAGACGTCGAAATGGGTCGAAAGACAGCATTGGAAAGTAAGACGGATTGATATTAAATTAAGCTATGGAGCGTGGCTTTAATTAAAGTGATTTACTTCGGTTCAGGAAAT
This sequence comes from Brachystomella parvula, assembly GCA_019776545.1. NCBI lineage: Eukaryota > Metazoa > Arthropoda > Collembola > Poduromorpha > Brachystomellidae > Brachystomella > Brachystomella parvula. The sequence goes on along the minus strand of JABASM010000908.1, from coordinate 17,103 downwards.
CAAGAGTATTTTGAAGACAGCCGTAGAATTATGTGCGAAATCCAGTCTGGACGGCTATTCCTAAATCCCCAGTTACTTCCTTAGGGGACGAAATAGGAGTAGGGTGAGTTAAATTACACATTAGAGCGAATTAATCAGTTAAGCCAACAAGTATTACTACTCCATACTCCATCCCTCTGTTTCTAAGGTATGTCATTTGCGCTGATAGACAAGAAAGGGTCACTGCCGTCTTGGATTCCAAGAAAAATTGCTGGACAGATGATGAGGAGGATGAATTGGAAGAGCTCTGTATGCGACGTGACTACGGTTAGTTACATTTCTCCTATTAATTACTGTAATCACTACTACTAAATAAGAGTGGAAAGCCTACTACGCCTACAATTCCCACTATTTTCTAAAGTCGTATTTGCGCTACTATAAGAAGGATACGTGCTGCATTTCTCGCCTGTTTTTAGCGCGTTTATTTTAATTTTCTGGAGGTTTGGTTGGTCTTGGGTGGCTTCATATACTTTCTTTTCAGATTAAAAAAAGATAATAATTTTAATTTCAATTTTATTCAGTCGTCGTTTATAATGAATGCTGGGTAAACTTGACTATTTTGCCCTCTTTCATGTATTGGCTGCGGCGAATTTCTCGCTTCTTTTGACGATTAATTGTGTTCTGGGGTTTGGTGGGTTTTTGGTGGCTCCGTGGTTCATTTCGAGATTTTTTGGAAAAAATCTTTTTTCTATCCACTTTCATCTATTTGCTGCAGGAGAATTTCTGGTATCTTTTGATAATTTACTTTAATGTTCTCTGGCTGGGGGAATGGTGGGTCTTTAGTGGCTCTTTGTCTCGTTTTTGAGATTTTTTTCAAAAAATTACTATTTTTTACCCATTTCTGTGTATTTTTATCTCAAACAAGCCCCGTATTCTCTTTTCTTTTGAGAAGACTTTTCCCTCTCACCCCGCCCAAAATAACAAAAGGTGAAAAAAAAGAAAGAGCGCGTGGATTTTTTGTCTTTTGTCTTTCCTCTGTTTCATCGGAGGTTTCGACGTCGTTGTCGTCGCGTTGGGACAGACACCTGCAGTCCGCTTCCCAGTTGACCTGTTTTAGCCACAGTTTTTTGTCGTCAGTGTCTCTTACCGTACCTTTGATCTTGTTTCGTCAGGTGGTGGAACACAGAAAGTCCATGTTCCAACAAAGCTCTATGTCAAGGCCTGTGTTGTGAAGAGGACGGGGTCAAGTACGTGTGACACAAAGAAACTGAAGAAAGAACTTGGGTTTAAAGGCGAGGATCTTCGAAGTTACTTCCCAAGCACGAGTCCGTCTGCTGCATCTACTGGAATCTTACATGACAAGTGAATACCCTATACTTATTTCTTTGTACTTTGTATTTAACTAACTAATAAAGCATTTCTCAACTCTAATTCTTATTTTTGGGGTTTCATTATTATAGGGAGTGGCTGGACGGTCGGAGATTTGCATTCAGTACCCTGGTTGGAAGTGATACAGGAGTTGACATGAATCGTCCCTTTGGGAGACTGAATTCGGAGAGATCAGCTGGCGCAGTGGTCTCACAGAATGGTGTGGCTTACTATGAGGAACGTGACGAGGAGGAGGATTCGGACGATAGTTACAAGGAACCCGATCCCTATCATGGTGCAAGTGACGTAAGTTCCCTACATTCTACACATTTTAATCTTTGTAAAAGGAAGTTAATTATTTTACTGTTCATACAGGGGAGTGATGATGATAACTTCAGCCTGCCGGTAAGGAAGTCATTCTCATTAGCTATGTATTCGCGTTAAAAGCAAGGCCTTCATTATGAGTATACTAATAACAGCAGTGTGGTACAGTCATTCGTTTCTCATAACTGACTAACGTAGAATTGTTCAGTTCCGTATCCATTGCTGATTGTTTTCATGTAAAGTGCCTTTTTGTTGTTGTCTTTGATATTTCGGTCTCACTCTCCTACCTTTCTAGTGATCGCATTATTTTTGATGATGATTTTGATTTGTTTCTTGATGGTGATGAACTCATGTGTATTTTTTAATTTTTAGGATATTGATGCACCGTCGACGAGCATTCAGCAGAAGCAGTTGAACAAGGAGAAGGCAAAGGCGGAGAAGCAGGAGCGGAAAGCTGCTAAGAAGGCAAGTGAAGATAAACAGCAGAGAATGTCAAAAGGAGAGGAGGCAGAGAGCTCCGTACCAAAACTTGGGATTCGAACCATTCTGCCACAACACGATGCATTCGCCCAGCAAATCAGTGCTGCTTCTACTTCTAGTTCAGTGAAACCCGCGAAGGACGCCCCGGCACGGCGTGAGAAGAGATCCAGGTCATCACTTTCCATCACAAGTGAGGTCCCCCACAAACAGGTCGAGAATGAAAAGTTGTTGCAGGAGAAAAAAGCCAATGCCGCCGTCTCAACCGAGTCCCCAAAAAAGCCTCAGAAGAAAGCAACAGTTGAAGCCCCAAGTAAACCCAACAAAACAAAGAAAGGAAAAGTTAATAAGCGTAAAGCCGAGGATGACACTTCAACGGATTCTACACTTCCAGCAGCCACTGTAACAATTAAGAAGAAACAGAAAGAAAGAATTGAACAAGACTCTGAGCCCCCAGTCACCAAGAAGCGACGTACAAAAAACAAGGACCCAGTTCCAGAGGAAACCGGAAATGAGGAGACGTTGAGAGAGAATATTCCATTAAAGGCTGAGGTGGCGAAACGCCGTACAAAAAAGTATAAGGACCCCGCTCCGGATGAAACCGGAAAGGGCGAGACGTTGAGAGAGAATATTCCATTGGAGGCTGAAATGCCTAAACGGCGAACAAAAAAGAAGAAAGATTCGGTTCCAAATGAAACTGGAAGTGAGGAGATGCTGAGAGAGAATACTCTACCGCAAGCTGAGGTGCGACTGCCAGTTAAGAAGAAGAAGAAGTCGCGTTCCGATAAAGTTACTCACCCGTTAAAAGAAGAGAGCGCTACCCTTGATACAACTGAGTCGCTTCAGATCCCTACTGAAGAAGATATCCTCTTTGCTGGTGAGCGTGACCCTGAAATGCCAATTTTAGAGCCGGAGGTTGGGCTTGCAGATCTGGAGAAAGCCTTTCCACCCAATGGTGGTCAAGAAGAGGAGGTTGCTCTTCCAATACTGCAATTAAAATTCGAACCGATTTCTCCTCCGACCAGAGTTAAGGAAACTACAAATGTTCCAAAGAAAAAGAAGAGGAAGGGAAAAACCGCTGTAGTGGACAAGGCAACTTCGACTCAAGTTTCTGATGACCTACCCCAGCACAGTACTCAACCAGTCCAGCTCACAGGAGTCACGATGAGTCCTGTTGAAGGTGGAGGTCCCTCTGCGGACAACTTCGATCTAATGGGAGAGGATGAGGAGGAGAGTAGTGCTCAAGAATCAGTAGACAAAGGAGGTGATACACAGTTCTTGAAACCGCCATCCATGATGCCTCCGCCCTCTTGCCCTGCTCCGAGGACTCCGAAGAAGAAGTTGCAGCAGCGTGTAGCTAAGCGTCCTGTCCGTTACTACCCAGAAAATCCTACTAATTCCCAGAATTCCCAATCCTTGTCTTCTGACCCATCCAAGTCATCCACGTTCCAACTCATGTGCAATCCAAATGTCCTAATGGCTGGTGGACGCCTACTCAGTGATTTTGTGGGGAATAAAATCACGGCTGAAGAGGTGGGACAGAGGTTGGGATTCAAGGATCTGAGTACTAGTCGGCAGAGACGAGCACTTAGCCCGGATATCACAGCCTTTCCCAACTCATTGGCCCAGAAACATGAAGCTAATAGAAGCGGAGAGACGATATGCGTCGAGGACGAGCAAGATGAAGAACAGCTGCAGGATGGGGAGAAGTGTATGCGGGAGCTTCTGGATCGTGTCCAGGTCAACCATTCTAACTATGAACCCGAAGGTAAGAACCTCCCGGCCCATCCCGAAAGAATTTTTTTTTCAAATGTATGTTTCTGCTTTTCGCTAGGTGACGAATTTGATCTCTCTCAGAAGTCAGTGTGTTACATGAATCTTTTCCCGGATTACCCTCAGAAGAGCCGCTTGTATAAAATCCATTGCAAGTAAGCCTCACTTCCATCGTCCTTATAAACAATGAACCAAACTATGCGGAGCTCTTGTCAAAGTTTTCAAGTCGTCCCATTTTGAAAATACTGAACTTGAAAATCTGAATTTCCATGAAATTCTTCGACTTTCAAAGAACATTCCTCCCAGTTTTCATATTTTTAAGTTCAGTATTTTCGAAATGGGACGACTTGAAAACTTGGACAAAAGTTCCCTATATCATCCTTTATGTCATCCTTTATCTTGCTCAGCCCAAGTAAAGAACTTTGATGCTATGATTTCTTTAATTTCCTGCCAGGAACGTGCAGGATTTGCCATTTGACAAACTTGTGGAGTATTACGATGAAATTCGACCCTCCCTTCGACATATCTTTGAAGGGAAGCTCGGAAGCCCTCGGATGATTGTAAGACGATTGACTTATTCCATTAATGGAATTGTAGATTGTGATTCTAGCGTTGCCTACTCTTTCTCTTACAGATATACCTCCAGGGAGGTCTTGCAAGGAAGACACTTCAGGATATGAGCGTTTCGCTCCCCTTCAATCATAGTAAGGAGTGGACTCTTACGAAGATCCGTTTCGAATCATTCTTTTCCTACTTTTATTTTAGATCAAACCAGCGCCATCATCACTCGTCTTTTGAAATACTTCATCCAGAAACCAGAGGATAGAGTGTTGGTAAGCGTAATGAACTAAATTAATAGCTACCGGCGAGTGGGAGGTCGTGTAGCTCTCTCTAATGTCACACCCAAACAACAAATGTTCAGAACTGTTAACCTGAATGTCATTCCGACATGGTGACAAACCAGGATCCTGGGTTTTCTCGATTTTGAATTTTCCCGAGGCTTTTTGTGACCGATTTTTTCAAACTAAGAGACTGGTTGAGTTTGCAGCGGTCCTTTGTTGTAAGAAATAATTGTTTTGCATCCTCGAAAACCTGTTTTGTAGACTTTACCCAAGGTTGCTTGGACTGTATATAGCTGAATTACACTTTTTCAACAGTGCAACTTCCGTTTGACTCAAAAGCCGTACAGCGAAGTTCTAGATCCAGGTTTCTCACCATTTCGGAGTGAAGCATGTCGTTATCACGAAATTCTGAGTGTAACAAGAAACCTTCCCTTTATAATATCGAATAGTCGACCTGGGTGTAGCTTTAGCCCGCGACCTTCGCTTACCTGCTAATTGTATTAAGGAACTGTACTGAAAAGTTTTTTTTCTAATTTCAGTGGACCGACTACGTGAATTTCGTTTTGCTACCTGAAGCCCTCATACGGATCTACGCGAGGATTAATGACATCCCTCTTGATATTGCTGAGAATGAAATGCGGTTCCAGGGATGCTATGATGGCCCTTCCCAGTGATGAACAACATCGTAAACATATTCAGTGATTCCAAGGTGGCAATATAAGAGCGACCACCTTTTAAGGTAACTACTTCTCTTCTCCCGGCTTTCAAAAATGTTAGGTCTATGAATTCATTCAGTGACAGACATTACTAAGATTAAAAAAATTGAAACTTGGGAACTAGTATAGGCTATTTTCGCGCTGCAAAAACATTCTTAATCTTAAGTTAGCTATAAGGTAGCGTTAAAATAAGGTACGTTGTAACTTGTTGGATGGAATAGACCTCCTTTCATTTTTATTGTCTTAAATAGACAGTTTTGCCATTTTCTCTGGAATCGCAGAGTAGAGGTAGGCTGCTATGTTATTCGTCTTAAATTACATGAAATAAATGGTTCTACATTTTTCCGACATTGTAAAGCAAATCGCTTTGATGTTTGCAGGGTAATGTTTATTTATTTTGTTCCAAAATTACACGACCAATCAAAATTATTTTTGTGAAGAATTGCATGTGTTAAGCTAAAGCTTAGAATAATATCACCTCCTTACGATTCCCTGCCTTTTTATCATTCTCTTTTCGATTAAAACTTTATATTAAGAACTTGCTTTAAAAAAATTTTATTCACGTAAAGTTCCCCAAAATTCTCTATCGAAGTTTCAAAACGTCTGAGCTTTTTAGAATATAATTATTAAAAGTTAAAACTGCGTGATTTCTTAGCGGCTTACAAATATTAATATTATTGTTGGAATGGTTTGACTAAAATCTAAAAGAGGCCATACCTGGTGGAAGACCAATTTGGAAAGTTTACAGGCGTGAAAATGCATAATAAAAGATTCTGAGGCTGAGGTTTGATTTTCCATCATTGATTCTCTTTAAAAAAATCCTGAATTCTAGAAGTTAATTTTAAGAAGCGTAAGGTAACCGCTTGAAGTAATTCATAGCATAAAATTTTAAACTAAAAAAGTGAGCTGAAAATTTTAGTCAAAATTGGAACGCAATGTTGGTCCCTGATGCACCATTATAATCCCAGAGTAAAAGAGTTTCGCTATATATTTTATGCAATATTATAAATTATGATGTGACGTGGAGTATATTGAGGTGATTGATGCGTGCTTAAAGACACTGCAGATCGCATGCTTGAGATTTCAGTGTCAGCCTGCTAGAGGAGACGCTCATTTAACTGCTAGAGCCGCACAGCAGCCATGGACGTGGACAAGGATGAGTTGGGCATTGGTGAGTGAGGAGCCAAGAGACCGTTCCCATTTCCAAGGAAGTGCTCACGACGATAAGCCTCCCAACGCTGATCGTCTGACTCGTGAGTAAGATACCGAATTCCAACTTGACGTTCCAATTCATGGAGATCCAGCCATGTTTGATAATCCTAGGAAAGAGAAATAGAGAATTACGAACGATAGATGGTAAAGGGCATAAGCATATATCTCTTGTACTAAAAATAAATTTGGTTTTCAGGAAGGCAGCTGAAAAAAGCAGCAAATGCTGAAGAGGCCAAATACTGATGAATAATTATTAATGATGGGTTCTTTGATTATTTACCTGGAGCCAAGGATGGAGACAAGACTTGTCCACTGTGTACCGTTTACGCTGTTTCACTTGTAGAAGATTGTTAATTAAATCAATGGCTGAAAATTCAAAAAAAAACAAATTTCACTTTTTCAGCAGAATTTCACTAAAACAAGTTTTAATTAAAAATAGCGAAACAAAAATATTGACGAAGCACCTCCGGAGAAATAATTATTTAACTTTGGTCTCTCAACGCTCCAGCCCACTTCTGATTAATTTTCAGGCAATCGGAATTTTCAATAAAAAAACATCACAGCTCGATTACAAGTTTCTGATTTTAAATCAGCACATTCTACATGCCTGAATCAAAGGCTGAAATTTGAGGCTCGAATGAAATCCCGTTTCGCAATTAATTAATTGATTTAGTTTTGCTTCCTATGGAAACTCAGATCCTTGAATTCCGAATATTTCTTTTGAAGTGAAAACAAACCCAAGTTTTACCTTCATGTGATATGGTTTTCCAGGGATTGGGCGGATACATAAAGGCCGCATTTTGTATTTGATCATTAATGTCCTCGTCATCGTTGAAAGGAAAAGTTCCGCTGAGGCTAACATAGATTATTACACCTACGCTCCACATATCAAGGGAGCGGTTGTAGCCTTTGTTACGGAGCACTTCTGGAGCTAGAAATTAAAAACCAAGAAATCATTAGGAAACGGTATATCTCGTTCGTCTGCAAAATCCCACGAAAGCGGTTATGCAGTCGTTTGCTACAAGAGGTTGTTTTCAGAACCCCTAGAGCAAAAAACCAATTTAAAGAGATGTATCTTACCAAGATAAGCTGGCGTTCCCACCACAGATCTTCTAAACGACTTCTCTCCAATGATACGTGCAAATCCAAAATCACAGAGTTTGACCTGGGGAAAATCCGAGTCGGAAGACAGGAGTACATTCTCAGGCTTCAGATCACAATGGACGATATTTTTGCTGTGGAGGTGCTTGAGGGCAACGAGAATCTGAAAAATTGAGAGATAATAATCATCCATGCTCGAGGAAACAAGGGAGAAAACCGGGAAATAGTTTTCTCGATTCCTTTCCAATATTACACTTTTTTCATACCTGAGTGATCAAATACTTGGTGATTCGCTCTGAAAGCCTCCCCTTCTCACTTGATAAAATCATTTCAAGCATATCACCCTTCAATTTTTCCATTACAACAAAAATTCTTTCAGGAGTTTCAAACATCCGCTCCAAATTGACAACTCCTGAAATTTAATTAAAAAAGAAGTTAGATTTCAGAATTATTTTAATTTATAATGTGCACTGTGGGAAGGTATAGCAGGAGAATAGGTTTACCTGGATGTGAGAGGTTTTGAAGTATTGCAACTTCATTCTTGAGCTGAGCTTCCTGTTTGGTAGGGAATCTTAATTTGTCAATCACTTTGATGGCGGCTGGCTTCTGAGTCTTCCGATGTACAGCTACAGAAGGTCAAGGAAAGAAAACGGAAAAGTTAGCATGAAAGGAATGACTAAGAATCATCAAACAACCAATATGATACAGTGCTCCCAACAGTTATACGAACGGTTGGTAAAACTCAAAGTTTTAAGAAAAATGCTAAAACTTAACTACCGTGAATTAAACACGCAGTGCATTTATTTTTTAAAGGCCCTTGGAGAGGGTACGCTTATTCAAGTAGGGGGCGGTTATTAGGAAGGGTGCGTTTAATTCAAATTTTACGGTAATAGTTTTGATCAGAATTCCGGACATGATGATTCTGACAATATATTCGGGGGCGCTCTTTCCTTCCAAGTCAAAGTCTGACTCGATCAATTTCCTAAGATTCTCAGCTCCGCATTCTTAGCACATGAGGGCACGGGAAGCCCAACTTTTTAACAATAAAAGTTTGATACTGTGATTTCGTGACTCGAGGTGCTTCTAGTACGTAGAGTTTCCAATTTGGTCGCGGCAGTCGCTACCGCCAGCGCACCCCAGAAAGCGCAACTGCTATCGCAACTATAAGCTTTCCTTAATAAAAAGTCGCTATCTGAAATAGCGGCTTCGGACGAGAAAGCGATATTGCAAGTTGCAATTGCGCTAAGCGAAGCGCAACCGCACTCCCGCTATAAGTTGCTGGTCGTCATTCTAACGAGTAACTCAATCCCTACAAAAGAATTTTTCGGTCGGGCATGAAAAAAGCAAGGGTGACAGAAAATTCAGCTTCTTGCACTTGTTGGGAGCACTATATGGTGTAATTTTTTTGTCCTTTCTTTATCTTTTTCTGGGACAAACTAATTATTTGAATTAGAGGAAGCCAAGGAGCAGGAAAGAAATCTAAAGAGATTTATTCTCTCCAGAATACCATCACTGCCATATTGCTACGCATCCAAGAATACGAATTTCAAGCAGAAAACGAGTATCAGAGAAAGTCATAAACATAGTATACGAAAAGAAAAGAACTAAATAGGATTACAGAACAAAAATGTTTTCCCCGTTGGATTTACCTCCATAGACAATTCCAAACTGCCCAGAGCCCAGAACTTCATCCGGAAATATTTGGTAGAGTTGGCTTACGTCTGCAATTCGATCCTCACGGTCATCTTTCTTCTCTGAAAAGAAATAAAATGAAGGGGAGTAAGCGACTGTCAGATAAATGATCCGGCCTTATTATTTGGTCGCATTCAATAGACCCCCCCCCCCCCCCCCCCCCCCCCCCCCCCCCCCCCCCCCCCCCC
>JABASM010000907.1:0-17795 GCA_019776545.1 Brachystomella parvula | reverse complement strand
ACAGCGTGCACGTCAAAGGAATCGTCGAAAGGATCGGCAGGTGATAAGTTCAGGGGTGTGGAGTGACTTGACGAACTGGAGGGCGGTGCTGGGGTGTAGTTTCTCAAAAATTCTGACAAAACTCCACCCTCCGTGGCTTTTTTTATGCTGCTCCACTGTGAAATTTTAAAAAATGGTGGGATGAGTTAAAAGTCTATTCTTATTTTTACTTAGCTTTTTTTACCTTGAGAGCAAAGGCACGACGGTAGAGGGTAACAACTTTGTTAGCCGAGAAAATTTCATACTCGAGAGCAATGGCAGAGTCCAGGATATCCATGTCCTTGAGATCTTTAACTGATGAGTCTAATCCTGAATTTTTCACCTTCCCGTAGTTTTTCTTTAGATCTTCAAGGAAAAGATTCAGGTACGACTCACGGGTGCCGATGGTGAGACCAGCTATTTTCCTTGACGTGGATCCAGCTCCTCTCACCCGAGAACTTTTAGCTAACTCTGCTTCAAGCAGGGACGAAGCTGTCTGAAAATCTGATTTACCACTCCCACCACCTGAACGCAGCTTGAACTGCTTGTCAATCACAGAACGGAGTTCCGATTTCGCCTTCGTATCGCCATAACCATCACCACCTGAAATAACAAATATATGGAATTAGTTGCAGAGAAAAAAATAGTTGAACATTTTTTTACAATTTTCTTACTTTCGGAATAAGAGGATTCTTCCTTTTTCTGGCCTCGTCGTCCCCCACCATACAAATCCTCATCAGCCCCGTCTACATTCAAATGTGGAATTGCAGCTTCGGACTTCATGAGATCCTGGTAGGCAAATCGGCTTAAATCACCCTCCACCTGAAAAAAACAAATGCATTAAAAGCTTTAAATTTTTTAAAGGAATTTAACTTACTTGTTTAGGATTTTCGCAGAAATCACACATTTTTCCACAGGTGGTGAGCTTATCTCCGAAGTATTTTGCAAAGTAGGCGTGGCGACATGACGGCTTTTCAATGAACTTGAGCATAGCCTCGAAATTATCTTGAATTACTTTGGCCTGTGCTTCAGTTTTTTTCTTTGTGGCGATTTCTTGACTCAGCAAAAACCCTAGTATGTTCCTCTCCTTTGAAAAAATAAGAAGAAAAAGGAATTAAATCAGGAGCCATGAATTTAAATCAGAGAATTTTCAGCTCACATCTTTAGAATGGTAGATTCGACAGTTTGATTTTTTTCCATCACGCCCTGCTCTCCCTGACTCTTGATAGTAGCCAGGGATCCCGTTCTGTGGTATACCCCAGTGTGCCACAAATCTAAACAGGAAGTGTGCAATATTGACCAAGTAGAATTTCCCTTGTAGAGATTTACCTGACGGAGGCCTTGTCTACGCCCATACCGAAACTAATTGTGGCCACAATGACAGCGACAACACCCTTCATCCAATCCGATTGAACTTGATCCCGCTCAGAATTTGACAATCCTGTAGAGCATACAAATGTATAAAGCCATTGAATTTCTCCAAAAGGACGATTCCCTTTAAGACGGGATATTTTTTTCTACAAAACTCCAAAAAGTCTACGTCTCGAAAATGATTCAGGCAACCGGGCTTTCCCAACCGTTTGTGTGAACTGCTCTCGACACACACATTTCGATTTTTTAGAAAAAAAAATTTTTTCCGTTTGTTGGGTACGATCCTTTTAAACTATTTTGACGGGATTTTCCTTATACCTGCATTGTAAGCCTTTGCAGGTAAGCCAAGCCTTGTAAGAGTCTCGGCAATTTTCACAGTGGACTCCCGCGTCCTACAGTAAATAATACCGCAACTCCGCTCACTCTACAAAACCAGATAAAAAAATTTAAAAAAAATCTAAAACAAAACATTTAAACTGAAAAAAGGAATTGCAACCCGGTTCAAAGGAAAAAAGGAATAATCTTTTTTACCGGTTTGACGCTCTCCCAGCCTTCTCCAAAAGACTGAATGCAAAAATCCTTTACATGCTGAAATGGTTTATCCAATAGCTCAATATAAGCGACGTCATAGTATAAATTGGATCGAAAGCATGGCGTTTTGAAAGTGGAGACATTGACGAGGCTCAGCTGCGAATAAATGTCCTCCGTCACCTACGACATGAAAAATTGCAAATGAAAACTAGAATCAGCTGTTTTTACACCGGAATCGCTTACCTTGGCACTTGCCGTCGCTGTAAGTGCAATCCAAGGTATCCTAGGGTATCGCTTCCGCAGTTCTTCCGAGTTTCAAGTAATCAGGACGAAAATCATGTCCCCATTCTGAAACGCAGTGGGCCTCATCCACCACAAAATAGGAAATTTTACCTTCTTCTGAATATTTCTCTAGCTGAGACTGAAAAAAAAAATGGATTAGCAATTAACAGAGACCAAAACGTAATCGCAGAATTTTCACGGGTGCTATAGTTTACCTGGAAATGCTCAGTAGCGGCCAACTCAGGACTAATGTAAAGCAGTTTTGTGTCTGTGTTCTTCGCAGCTAAATCTGCCATTACTCGCTTCCTCTCCTTCAACCGGCTCTGATTGATTCAGCTCTGATTTTCATTTTGGCCGAATGGTTAATTTGATCCTGTGCAGGAAGAATTAAAAATGTTGATGAGTGACTCAGCGAGCTGAGTATTTGCGCTGGACTGGAGCAGGCAGAGACTATAACTTACCTGTATCAAGGCAAGGAGTGGGGAAACTCCCGTTCCCTTAGTACTGCTGGAAACTGGTAGATGAGTGATTTACCTGACCTAGTAGGCATGGATACAAAGATATCTTTTTCAACTAGATAAAAGTATATTATGATCAGCTGACTGCATGATGATGATGTAAATATACTTACATTGAAGAGCGGCCTCGATCGCTTCTCTCTGTAAGTCGGAACGGAAGTTGTCATGCTTGAAGAAATCCTTGAGCGATGAGGATACTTCCATTTGGCATTAGCACCTGAGGATGACGATCTTGAATTAGATGAGTACGCAGTGCTTTTCTTCATTTTTATTGGAAGTGACATGGTAGAGCTCAAGTTTATACTCCAGTTGTTACACCTCAAGAATCAAGACACACTTCTTTGAACCGGTTCCACAAACAAACACAAAGATAAAATTATGCTCACGAGGTAAGCATGGATGAAAAACGAGTAATGTACCTATGTCAACTTCTTTGATTGTAAAGTAAGCATCGAAAGTACAGTAGCGAATGTCAGCTGCGGAAATTAAGTTCGCTCCTGCTCCAACACAGGCTGAATGAATGCAGCTTATCAAAGGCTTCACTGAAAAGGACGAAAGCAATGATATAGTCAATGTGGATTAGGCTGTGCTTAGCTCGTGTCTTACCACATCTCTCTAGTGAGGAGAAACTATAATGGTACTGGGGTATTAACTTGTATACAGACCTACATCTCCTAGCCATGTCATCTTCCCCTTGTGATAAGGTGGCCCGTCCTTGCATATTGCTTCAATCCAGTCCTGCGTGCAAGATGCAACGAAGCATAAGGAATCTGTGACCAAGGAGCGTTTTATGCTGTACCTGCTGTGAATATCTTCCCACGGCCACGTCCCACAGTCACTCGTCAGTATACGGAGGCGCCTCAGTCTTCCAATGTAGTGCAGCAGCTGAAAAACAAAAAATGAAAATTGATCAAGTCAAAGCCCTTGTACTGAATTACTATATTTCATGCTGGAAATTCTTGAAACCGCCGGCAATGAAAGCAACGAAGCCGGTTTCGATTCTAAAGACCGATAAAAGACCAGTACTATCCTGTTCTCTGTCACATGGAACGGAGTCAATTCATCTTCGGTGTGGACGGGGAGCCTGGTTCAAGCACTAACTAATAACAAAGCCTCACCAGTAAGTCTGATCAATTGAATTCAAGAGTTAGTAATCGACGGTTCACCTATAAATTACTGACGTGACGGGAAGAAAAGAAAGACAAAGAGCAACAGCCTCAGATAAAAAATCGATGAACAGCTGGTACTTTTTTTTAGTTATACTTAGAGGAGACGGGAAGAAGGTATTTCAGCGGAGGAGATCAGGTCAAATATGACATAAGTCAAATATGACATGACATTTAAAAATATGACATGTTGCGATGGTGCCGTAGTTTCAACAAATAATTATATATACCAACTTGCACTCCGATTTAATGAATAAAAAAAGAATAAAACCATAGTGGCTAAAACTTGAAATTATTTAAAATCATGTCAACCGGTATTGTATTTGAAGATGAACATGTATAATTTAAATTACACTTGCGATAACTCGGCTGTCAGTAATCTCAACCATGCGATAAACAGCATTATGAAATGATGTACAGGAGTAAATTGATTTAAACAACGTGGATAAAATGTTGCAAGCAATACAATGAACGGACTTGAAGCACAAGTACAACTTTATAGGTGCTAGTAAGTAAAAGAGCTCACAAATACTCATAGTACTACATTTTGAATCACTGTTTGCAGTGCACATGTGCGAGTCCAAGCGGGGAAATTCAGGTGCGATCGAAGATTTTGGTAGTCGCACATGTGCGAATGCGAGTACGTACTTTTTAACTTACACGTGCAAGGTAAGGTTGTGCACAAATTGCATAGTTTGGATTTAAGATTCAGTCAATTAAGCTGTAAAACTCCATATTTTTATTCACTATCTCCTTAATCCGACTGAAATTACCTTAATGCATTGGTGTTATTCTATTTTATTGCACGCATTTCTAAGGTCCATTTTTTGTTTACTTCAGACTGTACCTATTCCAATGCTGCCATTTTTTACCATGTCAAATTAGACCTACCATGTCATATTTGACCTACCATGTCATATTTGACCTACCATGTCATATTTGACCTACTATGTCATATTTGACCTACCATGTCATATTTGACCTATGCCAAATTCAACTCGATACCCTCCGCTGAACTTCACTCTCAGAATTCGGCCTCACCTAAAACCCACGCAAAAGACAGAAGAAACGCAGTAACGTAGATGGGCAACCTTTTTAAAACACCATACTGTTAGTTAGTATTAATAAAAACAATAATAATAATGCGATAAAAATGACATCAACGATGTTATTACACTATTAATATATTTGTGTTTTAACAGGTTCCAACCAACTAATTGATTTTTATCTTATCTCATCTTCGCTAAGCTTCCTTTCTTATGCCAAAGGTATACTCAAGCCAGAACACGAACGACATCCTTAGATAGATTTTAATGTAATATTTCGAGATAGTTAATACTCACAAGGGTGTCAGACTTAGTTACAGCTTATAGCTACAGGGTTGACCCTAAGTGGCACCCACAGGTCACTGAAGGTCAGTCATTTGACCCCATGGATCCGGATAAGTAATACGCTAATCGAACGCGCTCGGTTTGCAGATTCTAGAAATATTAAATCATTTTACTATTTTGGCAGCAACACGATCGCAAAAGGTCATTATTTGCTCTTTGCGACCTCTAATGATCGTGATTTAGGTCAGAAAAAGTCGACTAAAGAATATTTTTAGAATAAGCAGACCAAGCTCTCTAGGCTGACAAATCGCTTATACGCCACCTTTGGTGGCCCCCAAAGGTCACAAAAGCTCATTTGCAAAATTTGGCAATACTACTGAGCATTTTTTCACCCCGCCATGTTTCATTAAAGTTCACCTAACTCTGTCGTTCGTATTCTGACTAACGTTATGTCCTCTTTTACATAACTAAAGAAGCTGAGGGAAGATGAGCCAAAATAAAAGTAAACTAATTATTGGGTACCCATTAATGTACGAATCTATTAATACCGGAATAACAATGTTGCTGTTATTTTTTTAAAGGCATTTCGATTATGATAAAATCTATTACAATAATAAACCGTGCAAACAAGAAAGTAAGTAAAAGCTAGAGCGTAGAAAAATTGTTTTCGTAATTTTTATGTATTTCTGACGTTTCTTGAAATTTTTATATATTTCTGACGTTTTTTGTATTTTTTATGTATTGACGTTCTTGTAATTTTAATAAAATTCTGACGTTTTTCGTAATTTCGATGTTATTCTGACATTTTCTGTAGTTTTTATGTATTTCTGATGTTTTTCGTAATTTCTATGTATTTCTGACGTTTTTCGTAATTTCTATGTATTTCTGACATTTTCTGTAATGTTAATGTATTTCTGACGTTTTCTGTAATTTTAATGTAATATTTCTGACGTGTTTAATATATTTTGCCCACCTACGCAAACGGGGTAGCTTCTCATGTTTTGTGATTGAACCCATGTGCTATGCATGAAGTTCGCGTTTTTGAATTTTGCCGCAAATCCAACTTCCAATGAAAAGGCCGCAAATAAAATGCCGCGTCTCTTTTGCCTTTCCCTTGTCTTCTTTTTCAGTTGACTTTTGTTTCTCCTTCCCTCTACTCCGGCTCTGTTGTGAAAAGGACAGGATCATCTGCTATTCGGCTTTTCCAGCATTGAATTCATACAATTAATTCAATATGGCAGATCAGGTAAACTAATTAACTAATTAATCATTCGTACTCTGTTTTGGTTTGTAGCATACGTACGCGCAGAAGGAGCATAGGTGTCAATACGGCAAAATAAGAATAGGGAGCATAGGGCCAGCAGCACAGGTCAAAACTGGGGCGTATGTCTCACACGACTGAGTTTGGAGTATTAGCAACAAGTTAGTAATCGAGCAGTTAGTTAAGCGATACTCTATAGCTGTATCTGTATACTTTGTGGTACGGGGTGGGGTGTAGAGCGCGTAGTAACGTGAACGTGGAAATGTCAATCTGAAACAAGGACCGTCACCGTTGCATTTGGAACCTTCGGTATGGATGTAGTATTATAACAATCGGTTCGATTCGCTTTTTTCTAATTGCCATGTTTATAGTAGTGAAGGTGAGAAGTTGTTCATTGAAATCAATAATACTGCCTTTTAGCGTTTATTTGAAAGGTCGGAACTTTGAATCTTGTTCGCGTCGTGTAAGAAGCCCCGATTAAGTAATCGATTGTCTTTATGTTCTTCTCATCACTAAAGGTTGAGCGAGCATTTCAAACGCAGCCGATAGTATTTCTGAATCGTAAGAAAGGCGTTATTCCAGTTCGTAAAAGTGGTAGAGGGACGAGTAGATCGAAAATCGCCCGGTACACCTGTGAATTTGCTATTCTAGATTTTAACTAATTTTTCTTTTGTTTTCTTTTTTTGGTTTGCTGTTTTCTCCTTTGGATTGATTTTGTTCTTAACCCTGGATCCTTGCACGTTGATTGACGAAATAGACCGAGGGAGCCTTTCAAAAACAACCGATTGTCAATCTCAATAGCAAGGTGTTCACGGTTCACGCTGGCCAAGCCAAAGCCCCTTCGTCATGTCAGAGGAGTTGGACTCGGATTCAAAATCCCAAAGTAGGTCGAGACCTGAACCAGAAGAGCCAACGCCAGCAGCACAAGTCAAATCGGGTATGTCTCACGCGACTGAATTTGTATTAGCATTAAGATAGTAATCGAGCAGCGAGTTAGCGATACTCTATCGCTCTATCTGTAATATAAACTCCTTATCCCTTATAAGTTTGTCGGCCAGTTTGTCTACTACTAATAGTAAGTCAACTCCATATGTTCCAGAATCGGCGACGGCGACACGACGGAATCATAAAAGATGTCGAGCGGAGCTACTCCGAAGGGAATCCTTGAAAACAGTTTGAGCAATGATAGCGGCAGTAGTGCAGGGGCAGGAAGTCTCTATGGGTCATCAGAAGGAAGTAGATTTGAAGGGACATTTTCGGCTGGTCGTGGATGGGATTCTGTTCTTTCTGCTCCACTTGAAGCTGTGACTGCGGACATTTACCAATTCGCTACTCAACTTAAAATCAAGGTATAAGGCTTCATTTATTTCATTCTTGACTTACACTGTGTAACCTTGCTCTTGCTCTTTGTTTCTGTAGATCGTGGTCTTCTTCCAAAGTTGCATGAATTTATATCACAGAAGGGTGACATGCTCTTCCGACCGCTTTGGTCGGATGAAATCCCATTTACGGACAGAGGAGCGAATACTAAAGGTAATCAACCGTGTTCAATACTTTAATTCCTAGTCTGTTGCTTAAATAATGCGCTTTGTAGGATAATTTCGGCGTGGTTCCTTCTATGGACTTCTTCTTCAAAGTTCATCTGGCCGAAAGGAGGACTCATTTTTTTAATGTAAGGAAAATAGATCAGAGTTTCAAGTCACGTAAGACTTGTCATAAAATCCCTACTGTGTCGGTGTGCATTAGTGAAGTTTTATTCTTTTGCTCCAATTTTCCATTTCTGTGTTAGGAAGGCCAGTGGGCCCTAACTGGCCTTGTAGGAAACTACAGAGTCTAGAATCTGCTCGTGACATGGCCTCCTACTCCTCGACTTCCCTCACACGCTCACAAAATCGTCTGCTCAACACAGTAACTCAAATTGCTTTGACACTGGACTAGCTGGGTAAGTCTCTAAGTTCTTTGAGTTACTAATTTAGTTACTGGGGAATGAGTCATAAGTCCTGATTTGTTTCATATGGTGCTTAGGTCAGTCTTCAGCCAAAGTCCAGGATACGCCTGACGAACTATCTGATCAAAGTGCAACAATAGCAACGTCCAGGTCACTCTCAGCAAAATATGGGCGGAGGGAACTGACAAATCGTCTTCTTATATCTTTCTTGCTCTCATCATGTTTCTAGGCGTGGTCTTCTACATCATTATGTAAAAGGTAAGCAATGAATCAGCTGATCTTGCCTAAATTAACCCAGCTTTTACTCATTTTGGATTTATGGTAAGAGCTTTGGTTCAGTTTCATATGTAAAAAGGTCAGCCGTATCATCGTCTCTTATGTCAAGTGGACGAGAGTTGTAAAGTGCCAGGGGGTTGAATTAACAGAATCCTTTTGTTCCTAGTCACTACACTTCCGAATCCATTAATTTCAGTTCAAAACGTGGTTCTCATTACAATCCGTTTCCGCCCTTCCCTTCTGTCTCCTTTGACTCTTTGATCTTGCTCTGCTCTTGTTTTGAATCAAGTGTCCAAATTACTACAGTGCAGTATAATCCTAACCACCTAATTCCCGAACTGTGGCAGACCATTTTTTTTCTGTTTGGTGAGATTTCAGGCCTCTCCGTGTCAATTGATCATTTCCCATGTCATGACCGTTGGTTAGCATAATTCTGATTCTGATTAGGCCTTCCTCCTCATCTTACAATTTAAATGCATGGAGGTCGTCTCCCCATTTTCACAATTCACATTTTCTGTGTCTTAATTACTCATAATTTGCTCCATTCTTTCTTTTGCTTTAAATGATAGGAAAATGTAAATTAATTTTATAGTCATTCCACTTTTACTGTCGAGCTTCCCTTTGTTTTAGTTACGTGGTTACGTCTGATTAACCAGTAGACGCAGGCATCACTTGCCTTCAATGCATGGTATATAGCATCCTGCACTCATCCAGGCATGACTACCGATAATTTTACGACTCGGAAATTGAAAAATGATTTTTTGGAATGTAGGAAGTAGGAGTTAGTCAAAGTTGAGGGAATGGAGGAGCTGAGGAGCGTGACAAGCATTGTAGCCTGTAAATCTTTTATTTTTATTTCTATTCTATAATTTAATTTCATAATTTCACTTTTACGTCCGATTCCTAATAAATCCCCTATTGTTTCCTCTGCCTCCCATTTCATGAGGTGTGAAATCTCAATTTTATTTCCTTCATTTCCTACCGAAGGGGAAGGTTAAAGTAGTGGAAATCCGAAGGGTATGGTCAGATTCAAGACAACCCAGTTCGTGCATCATGTGAATTTCTTCCAAGGTCAATACTTGTTTTTAGGCTCAAGTTATCATTGCTCAGCTATTTGATGGACTCACATCCCCCATTTGCTCCACTACTTTCCAACTCACTTTCAATTGTCAATTATAACGAGTAAATTGTTGTGGATGTCCATATTGAAGGGAGGGGTTGCTAATTAAAGATCCAGTAATTCTCTAAAGTCGATTTTTGATTCCTTGTCTCTTTGCGTGTCTTTCTTCACATGCTCAAGTATTCGTGTTCTCTCACCTGACGTCTTTCAGTCCCGAATTTCTTTTCAATAATTCAGTGAATACAATTTACATTCTCGTATTTTGAGTTAAAGGTTTTTCAACCTTAATTTTTTTTTCCTTCCAGTCAGACAATTTCGTATTCGAACAAATCGGGCCAGGAAAAAAGTTCAGTTCTGGGGATGGTGGAGTGAGGCTCTCTGATCCTATCGGTAAGGGAATTTGGGTTTTGAATTTTTCAGTTATAGGTTTGAACTATGGCCTTTATATAGTGAGGTGAAGCAGAGGCTGGAACTGAATTTTGTTTCTTTATTTTTTCCAGTGACAATTTCCTGATTGGCCAGCTGCTGGAGCCTTAAGCGTGACAAAGTGAAGTGACAAGGTTTACTTTACTCTTGGCCTTGAGAAATTGGAATTCAACGGAAGGAAAAACTGCAATTACCGTGAACTGTAAGTTGATTTAGCGGAAAAACTTGAGCAAAATTATTATTTGCATTTCTAATGATAATTTTTTCCAATCTTTTTTTCTTCTTGTGCTTTTAGAGAAAAGGAGAGCACGGTAGTACGGGAAAATTTGGAGACACCTGTAGATTCTGGTTCTTTAGCCAGCCGTAAGTCGCATTTATTTTTCTGTCCTTGGATTTACTTATAGATTAGTCGTAGGCCTTTATTCTCATTTTTTTAGAACTCTTCATTTAGATATTTAGAATAAGGATTTTTTCTGATTCGTAGTGATAGATATTGTCAAATGAGTCAGTGATAGAGAGCATGCGCTCAATCACTCCTACCGTCCGTAGCGCCTTGAACCCTCACCTCGTGTATTGACTCCATATTAATTTTTGCCATGACGTGCTTAACGTCGACATGACTCACTTCAACGGTCGTTTTCTCAAAATCCTCGTCCAAACTCTCATTGCCCAGGGAGTCTGTGGAAGGGACTTGGGTACTTAAATCACGTTTCTCGCCATTTTCAAATCCCTCCCTTTGTTCACGCTGTGGAATACAGAAGGATTTTTTTAAATCTTAATTTAATTTCCAAATGTTTTTTCTGTAATTTTCTAACCCGTTCTTCACGTTCTTGGGTAAAGCGTTGTATTTCCTTGGTACGAACATCGTTTAACTTTCCGTAAATCACTTTCCGCCATGTGTAAGCCTTGTACGAGTTTGTTGTGATTTCTTCAATGGCGTCTAATCCATCGAGGGCTTCCTCAAACATGGCGTAGACGCAGGCGTGGAGTCCTGTTTCAATGCGCTCGCACCAGCCATCATCGCACTGCGATGAAGACAGGGGGTTGGAGTAGGATTTGGATGCATTTGCTTAGTTTCGATAGCAGGGTCTCAGCTTCTTCGGTTTTGAGGTTTTCGTAAAAATACTCATAATAGGATTTTGGTTGGAGGAGCTCGTAGTACAGTTGCTAAGAATTCAACGTCAAAAATCAAAGGTCAAAAAGTTTGTTAGAAAACTGAGGTTCTGAAAAGTTTAGTATAATGTTCAATTGACAAATTCCAGGATTTCCTATGATCTTTTCACGGGGGAGGAGAAGCTCGAGTGGTGTTCGGACGATGTCGAGCGCTTTGTCGGCGACTTCGGGATAGTAGTAGAGTATTGGGTTGTGGGCTTTGAACATTGCTTCCCTCGTTGATGCGCCTAGAAGCAGGAAAAATCCGTTTTGGACTTTCGCATCTCCAGTCGCGCCGGTACGCAAACGCAGCAGTGTGGCATGGATTTTTTTTTTAGAATTTAATTTCAGATTACCCGTATGAAACAGTTGATTTTTGTTTTTCATTAAAATGGAACACATGGTCCATAATTGCATCCAGTGCCTGTTTGCCTTACTTCAAGTACATTTCTGCATGAACAGAATTTTTGAAGGGAGTGGGGTCGATACAGTGCTCATGCGCACCAGAGTCAGCTTTGCACTCTTCGTCCTTGCCCATGCAAATCCCCTTGAGGTGAATCCCATACGCAGTCCGAGTAAAGCGGGGGTGAGTGACGAGGTAGATTGTTTCAGTGTAGAATCCAGGGCTACGTGGAGGAAAAATAATCTCAAATTTAACCTTTTGACCTGGAAGGAGAATTAAAAGGACCTATGAGAAAATGAAATCAGGTGTACGTGGTTTTCAATTTCCAGTTTTCTTGTCCTTCGGATTTTCTCAAAAACAGGGAAGGTTTCTTCATATTTATTGATAAGCTTTGCTTACTTTTGGCTTAGGAAGGGATTGTACCGAGTATTCCTGACCGTTTCCGATGCCATGATGTTTTTCTGCTACGGAAATGCATTTAGCTATTTACGGGGAGCTTGTAATCTCGCTTCCATTTTGTGGAAGGAGAGACCTAGATTCTTCAGGCTCCTCATCCTCCATGTAAAATTCAGATTCTGAATTACTGAATGGGAATTCTGATTCTTGGGCTGTGGTTGGTAGGCAGAGGTCGGATTCTCGCTTTGTGATTGGTCGGTGGAGGTTGGAACGAGAGTCTGGGCGGAGGTCTATTTCACCTAGAGACTTACCAGATTTTTCCCTGTCACCATGCAGTGGCTGCCAAGACGTCCATTAACGTGTTCCCAGGACAAGTTATTAGAGGTGTTTGTCAAAAGCAGTTTTTTGGCATTCCAGCGAAACTTACCTACGGTAGACCAGCTGATGATTTCATTTGGCGAAATCGCTGAATGGCTCTATGGTTTCCGCTTAGTAATGTAAATAATGATCTGCTGCGCTTACTCTAACTAAGACCTATAATTACAATATCAACTGCTTGGGTAGGCAAATCAAGTGGTTGATGTTTATAAAACACGGGGACCCAAGCAGTTCATCTGGTAATCATAGGTCTTACAGTAAGCGCAGCAGAACATTCATTGCATTACGAAGTGATAACTATAGAGTAATTCACCGATTTCGCCAGCTCAAGTTATCAGCTCTGGTTAACCACCACCGGTAAGATTCGCCGGTCAGCCCTTGACTGCTTTTGCCGAACGCCTAAATTAACGGGCCGCTATTGCCATGTGTTTCCTGTGGAGAGAAGGAAATCTAGTTTCGAAAAAAAATATTTTAGCGATAAATTTGCAGGGAATTTTTCTGAGAGTTCTTATAAAAATTCGGGCCATTTTTTCTTGAAAAATTTTCTAGAAATTTTGAGAATCTATTTACAAAATTTAAACCCGAGAAGGAATTTTTGTTTTTGGCGAACATTTAGGAAAATTTTTGCATGCCTGGAGGGACGGCTGATCACACGGAGAGACTGGCTCTGGGCACGGGCAAGAGCCGTCAGGATTAACTTAGTGAGTGGAAGGGGCAGGTAAGCGGCACTCGCAAGGGCCCGGGCCACAAATGCAAAAATACTCAGGCAATGGCCGCATGTACAAGTTCCCTGACATAGGCAGTCGTAGGTCCGTGTTTGGGATGGGGGGTCACATGTGCAATCTTGGCATGCGCAGTCGAATGCCGGGTTTCTGTGCAGTGTTCTTGATGAGAGGAATGGCTACTGGGTGGTGTGACGCAGAGACAAGGAAATCCAGAATAGGTGGACCATCGCACGGGTTATGACATATGGGCATGGGGTGCGGGAAGTTGTAGGGGAATCATAGGTGCACGGCTCCTTACAGTTGCATACTGAATTTCTTTTGGATAAAGATTGAGGCGGTGAGCAAGTACAGGGTGCTTCGCACTCTCAGTCCTCTATGGCTAGAGAGTGGGCAGAGTTGAGAGAAGTGCTGGGGCGAGTAGGTGGAGGAGTGGAGGGGTAGTGAGACAGCCGTCTGCAGTCCACGTCTAGGAGAATGCAAGTACAAAATCCATTGCATGCCCAGCAAGTTCCATTGTCTTGAGCATCTTGTGTTGAGACGGAGTCGGGTTAGAAATTCATGTTGGAGGAATTTGGGCTGCACCTGCACTAGGGGCCACACGGACAGGCGTCTTCGGGGAGTTGGCAGGAGCAGGGTGCGCAGGTGCAGTCCAACGGTGGACCTAGGCTCGGGAGGCTCTTAATTGACCCAACCTGGGTAGGGTCTTTGGTTTCTGTCACGCATGTGCAGATGTCTGGTTTCTCAGGGAAGATAACGAAGTTCTCAGAGAGGTCAGATTGACACGATGCATCACTTTCGGATGAATCGCAGTCGCAAACATCTGAAATATGGTTAAAAATTAAAAAAAAAAATTTAACAAACAAAACTATTTTTCTAAAAATAAATTTTAAAATGCTTTTTTTCGTTATGAATTTTTTTTTTAAATACCAGCTATTCTAACTTACTTTTGCTTGTGCGAATTTTCTGGTCCTTTTTTTCCTTTGTACGGTAAGAATGTGTCGGGTCGTGAACTTTGACCCTTCATTCCTGCTGTAGTTGAAGGAAGAACTGCTTTAGGTGAGGTTTGAGTGTCCAACGGGTTAACTGACGCCCAGTACGACGAACAAGTTCCCTTTTAAGTCGCAGAACGCGGAGTGAGAGGAGAAGAAGGAGGTTTTCGTAGGCGGTGTCAGAGGTCACTGTGTTTTTTTAAATTTTTATCGTACGCGTCAGTTCAGGGTTTATTTTTCGTGAGCTTGTCAGATGAGCTGTTTTTCTTCCGCTGTAGATTTGAGAGGTTGACGAATGTAGATTCCATTTTGACTCGGTCACTTTCGGCGGGAGTCGGTTCAGAGAGGCATCTTTTCCGAAACCGAGTAGTTTAGTAGAAGCACCTCCTAGGAACTTTTCCGCCGAAGGTCCTGGTGGTGATCGAATCCATTGAAAGCGTATTACCGTCGTTCCTTCATTCACTAAGCGAATTCGCTTGATTTCCTTACACTCTGAAATTAACAAATTACAGCAAAAATTAAATTAATTAGTTATTTCTCGAATCGGAATTAGAAATTTAAAAGTTGCCGCCAATTTAAGCTAGTAGCAAAATCGTCGAAATTTTCAAAAAAGAACCCGACTGGTCCTTTTTCTCTTTCTCTATTCTTGAGCAGGATTTTATTCTGCTTTGATTTTATTAGAAGCTGCGGACCCCGGAAAACTTTATGGTCTTCTAGAATTTTTACTCTGAAAATCACAGGTCATGCTTTTTTTTTAATTTTAAATTAGAGGATTTTAGATTTCATAATTTTTCCCTTACGTTTTTCGAGCGTATTTTTTATTAGCTCCGGTATCAAACCGCGGTGTTTCAAGGGGCGGTGGATCTGTGAAAACTTCAAGCTCAAACCCCGCCTCCTCGTAAGTCGCTTCTGCGTCCCTTAGACTCTCTTCGAGTTCAACGAGAGTTGGATTATTAGGTTCTTTAACGACCGTTTCAATCGTATCAATTGAAGTTATAGAAGCTTGGCGCATTTCTAAAATCCTGCAGGCGGATGGGGCTTGGAATTTTTTGGATTTGTCCAGTTTTTCCTATCTCCAATAGGCCTCAGACTTCCCGCCATTTTTTTCTGCTTCTTCCGACCAGATGCTAGATAGTAGGATGGTTGGGGTTCCCACGGTGGATCGTCATGGTCCAAGTCATGGGGATTGCGTTTGAGCGGGAAAGTTTTAAGTCTTTGAAGGTTTTCGGGAATCCGATAGATATCGAGCGGTGAAGGGATGCGGTAGAGGTTTCCTTGCTTCCTTGTTTCCGTACGACATTCTTGGTTTATGTACGCTACGAAGTTGGGTGAAGCGTTCACACCAGTACAGGATGGTGTAAAATTCCTTTTGCTGGAAACAAGTCGATTCCTCTCTGGCTCAATTAGAGCGAGATTTGGGATTGAGGATGTGGAGGGTGGTCTTATTTTTGGTAGAGGGATTCCTCTGCAGAGAGCTTCACGGCTGAACTCGGAGGAGGAGCCGAGTAGAGGGGCAGCAGCTTCAAGACGTTCAGTCTGGCGCTTCCGTGGGGCTATGGGAGGGTTGGGTCGCGTGGTTGTGGTGGCTTCGCTTTGTGTTCGTTCAGTTCGTCTCATCACTGGGATTAATTAAAAATTAGTAAGCTAAAAATCGTGTCTAGAGTCCACGGGTACTCGATTTTCTTAAAAATTTTAGAGTTAATCTAAAATCTCTTTTTCGCGCTTTTTTTTTTGCTTCCATCTCAAATTTTTGCACGCCGCTGTCTTGTCGTCGTGGTTACGCAAGGCATGGGGGAAAAACGGCGGAATAAAAAGCTGAGGCGATTAATTTAGAGCCATGGATAAAATAAGGTTAGGGGATCCGCATCATAAGGCTGGAAAATGGAAATCATAGGAATTTCGTAAATTTTTTTTTAAACTATAAGTCAATTCGATTTATGGTATAAGGTTTAGGCTGTGTTGTAGTAGAGGAATGTCAGGCATTAAATTAGCATTAGAAATATTATTTCTACACCCTACACACCCTACCTGCCCAAGCGTTAATAAGATATCTGAATCACACTGTTTCCTCTTCTGCTCCATGTGTCAGAGACTTTTTATCTACAGGCTCATCCATTCGTCATTAGTTCGTCTATTCATGCAATTCGAGTCAGTTTACAGGAATTTTCTGCTTTATTTTCCTATACTCAGAGTTTGACAGGTGTTTTTCTAAGTAAGTACTCTGTAGTTATACTTCTTTGTTTGCGAATAAATTATAGATTTTCCTTCGTATTTTCATTAGTTAAAAGTTGTTTTTTGTTCCGTTTAAGTGCGTGTAGTTTGGATTTTGAATTATTAATGCTTGGAAAGGAGAGAGGTTTGGCTTTGTTCATTATTTCGAAAAAAGTAAGTTGAATGACCGGGCAGAAGCGGTTTGAGGTTCCAAATACTTTTTCTAGTGGAAATACAGCGATGCTGGGATTCACATCGCCCTCCTCTATTTTCAAACTTGTAGAGCGTTTACCCTGACACGGCCTTCCACTGGATCTTAACGGCAGCTGAAGGAGTGGAGATAAGGCACCGGTGGCTTTTTTCCAACTTTTCTCACCTGTCATTTTCCCATAATAAACTGGGAATTCGGGAATCAACCCCACACCGATAGTATTTTATTCATCGCCTTCCACTTTTATTTCTCACTGTGAAAGTGAAAAAGAAAAGAAGGACTCGTGATTAGCGCCTTATTCGTATCCGGTAATGCTGGTGCATGAAAATTTAGCCCCCTCTATTTGTTTCTCATACTCAAACTCAAATCCCTGAAGTGCTTACAATCAACTATGCAAACTGAACTTGTGTGTAATTTATTACAGGTAATTCAGGAACTGAAAACGATACAGAATCGCCTGCTAGAGAGCCCTACTGGATCATGGAAAAACCTAAGGTAAGAACTACTATTTCCTTATATACTTTTTTTCACTATGAGTTTCACACCCTATTCTCAGTTCCATCTTTCATCCACATCTGTTTGACAGGCTCATACAATCAAAAGAGTTAAAACTTAGGGGTGGTATTTAATGAGCCTTTTGTTTTAATTGAAACTGCCATTGGAAACCATTTGAATAACCTTCGATGGAACAGCCATCGTGTAAATGCAAAACTGCCATCCTGAAAAAATGAAACTGCCCTCGGTTTTAATGAAACAGCCTTCGAAAAATCCTTTTTTTATTTACACTATATAAAATTTCCCAAAAATCAACCAATAGTAGAATGTTTTTAAATTACTGCACCGTGAGTGCCTTCTTTGCTTTAGCAGGCCGGCCTCGTTTTCTATTTTCACCAATTGGAACATTCTTGGCTTCCACTGAAACTGTAACATCTTTCTTAGTTATTAGAGAGGTCGCGTTAGAACGAATTTCCATCAAGGATTTGCATCAAGATCGCTTGATGGAAATTCTGAATTTACGTCAAGAAAATGAGTCGCGATAGAAGTAAAATTAAAATTACTTGGGGAAGGTTGGGCCGTCTCCC
>JABASM010000906.1:0-16676 GCA_019776545.1 Brachystomella parvula | reverse complement strand
CCCCCCCCCCCCCCCCCCACCTGGCGTAGATCTCGTGTAGAAGCAGGTTGTTTAATCAGGTGTAAAAACCGGTTCGGGCGGAATTAAATGGAATTACAAGTTGAAAACTAATTCCAAGAAAAAAAGTTGTTGTGCGGCGATGTTAAATAATCCCTTCCTAGTTTCAGTTACGTATTCATAAATAGTCATAGGTAGGGGAAGCAGTCCATTTCGCTCTTGTAAAAAGTAAGGGGAAGAAGAATGGACTCCATACATTCCTACGCTTTTTTATTTTTCGTATTCTCTTCCAGTGCTCTTCCTATTTCAAACAAGTCTCCAACCCTCCATCAAATATTCTACCCCCCTGACATGAACATTAAGTTCGACAGGGATCCACTACAGAAAGTTATGACGTAAAAGAATAAAAAATGAAGTAAGAAATAATTATTGTGTGCCGGTTTAATTTTTAAGTTTTGCTTTCAGTTCATCGGGCCATGAGCACCTCTGCTCAGAGCCCAGTTCCAATGCTACAGCTTCCTCCTTAAAACTGGCAGCAGACATGGACGATGGGAATTTAAAGTGCTACGCCGTTGGGTCAGAGGGTCCTTGTGCTCAAAATATGAAGTTCTATGGAGTGGCAGCTAAACCTGACATTGGGATGTGCGACTGCGACCAGGAGATTCCTGGAAACATTTACAATGAGGAAACCGGGCACTGCCATTTGCTCTACCACCAGGTAGCCACACCTCTAATTTTTCCAGCAAATCTAATTTATGCTTAAAATCTCCTAAATTTTGATTTGAAAATGCCGTAGGGAATTTGTGAGGAAGGAAAATGGCAGACACTAAACGAGACAAAATTAATTTGTAGTTCAAATCCATGTCTGGAGTCTCCAAGTGGGAATAGCACCACGGACAGAGTCGTTTTTTACGATTCCGCCTGTCACCCACTATTTTCGGAATGCAAAACAGAGGGCGGCGTGGGGCACATTGGGTTCGACGGGACGAATGAGCTCACCTGCCTCCCAGCAGACACCAACTATTCAATCGTAGGTTCAGTGCCGACGCTCAAGTGTGCCATGGGTACGAGGTGGTCAGAAATTACAAACAGTTGCAAGAAATCCATCAATCTCACTTTTAGCTAAATAAAACAATTTAAATTTTTTTTCAAACTTAACAAACAACAATATTTTTTAGAATGGACTTCTTAAACTGGACTTTTTAAATTTGATTCTCAAAATCCTCTGAGGATTCTTCGGAATCTTGAGTCGGAGAGTCAGCAGCCTCCCCGGGGGCGGAGCACTCTGACCTCCCAATGTTTCTGAATTGGTCCATTTCTTGGGGGTCACGGGCGCAGTAGGCGAAGCCGTTCGTGGCAGCCGAGAATCCTCCCTCCCTTTCATAGAAGCTCCAGTATTCTTCAAGGGTTCCTTGGAATCCACTTGCCTGTGGAGCCTGTACTTCCAGGTTGGAGTGGGCATACGTTTCTCTAAAACGACCAAGAGAAAATAAAGCATTAGAATATTTCATGAATTGGGAGGGGGAGGGCATACGGCTGTTTCTCAATGGGCCTCCCAAGTCGTGCTTTGAACGGACTGAATTGTCTTCCCCCTTGAATGCAGGTATCCATGTTCTTTAGCGTTGTATTCAAATCACGAATTTCCAGCAAATTATTCCAATAGACTGGGTTCCCTGTTTTCACTGGGTGCCCCCTGTTCAAGAAAAAATATTTAGTTAACATTCAATTCTAATTGAGGAACCGTTCAACTCGCAAGAGAAAACATATTAGCTCGGCCGATTGTTTAAGCTACTCAAATTGCCAAAGCGTTCACCCAGGCAAGTCCAAACCTATGGAATTCTGAAGGCTGCTATGGGCGGGTGCGAAAATGGGGAACCACTTGCCTATAATTATTGCATATGGCTTTGCAAGGAAAAATCTTTCGAGAATATAATCAATTTCCCAAATGGATTTTGCATGTTCAGCTTCAACCGCACCCGAATAACTTTTTTCTACAAGAACTAGGGCCGTTCCTGCATGACAAATGATTTGGACGCTTAAAGGACGTGTGGGAGGTTGCTTTGGGAAACTATTGGCATTCCCAAGGAAATTGCGTACAGAAGTACCTGGCGGCAAGGGTTTTCCCATAGGAACTCAAGCCCACGGGTTCCCATGCGTAAAGGAGAACGCAGAATTAACATCACGAAACCGACGCCAGCCTAAATCGACTTAAAATTCATCCGATTTCCCTCAAATTTTGCAGGGGGGTAATTTAGCATCAGGTATTTTAGTTAGCATGCAAAATTTCACCTTTGACCTTAAAAAGGTCACCAGAGGTCAGCATCAGCTTTCGCGCTTGTGAGCTGTCCCTGGAAAGCTTTTTTCACGCTGAACCCGAAAATTATTATTGCTGACCTCTAAAGCTCAAGGTGTGACCTTTAGAGGTCAAGGTTTGACCTTAACGCTAATTTATACCCACCAAACGCAGACCTCTAGAGGTCACACCTTGACCTTTGGAGGTCAGGAAAAATAATTTTCGGGTTCAGCGTGAAAAACGCTTTCCAGGGGCACCTCACAAGCTCAAAAGCTAATGTTGACCTTTGATGACCTTTTTAAGGTTAAAGGTCAAATTTTGCATGTCAACTGGAAGATCATATTCTACATTACTACCCTGGAAAATTTGAGCGAAATCGGATTAAAGTTAAGTCAATTTATGTCGGTTTCGTAATGTTAATTCTCCGGAGCTTGAGTTCATGGGAACCAAATAGCCCCATTGAAATCGGTTGTGAAGGGCAGCCATAGATTAAAATTTCTTATGGGAGCCCCGCAGCAGCCCACGGGATCCCGTATGCTTTCATGGGCTCTTATTGGTAAAGCCTTTGGGAATTTGAGGAATTTTCCCAAATGACTCTCCCATGGACACTACTACTTCCCAATAAGTTCATGTGGATATATTTGATGAGACGCTTACCACCGATCCAAAATTGGGCCTTTGAATAATTTGTGCATTGCACCTATGAAGACGTCAAGGTCGTTAAGATCGTGGAGGAACTCCCAGTAGCAATACGCATGTACAAAGTCTACAGCGGCCCAAGCAGCCTAGAAACAAAAGTAAACCTTGACCTTTGAGTTTCACCCATGTTGAATTTGATTCCAACTGATTTTGATTTAGTGATTAAAATTCCTACCTCAATTAAAACCTCGAGGATTCCCCAACGTATTGATTTTGCTTCTAATCCGTATTTCTTGTTGTTAATCGAAACGATCTGAAAATTAAAATGTAAAATTATGGAATATTCTGCGGATTTTTAAATAACTTGATTGTTTACTTTGGGATTTTCGGCGGTGCAGAAGTCTCCTTGGATGACGTACTTCATTGGATTGTGTTTGCATTTTTTGAGGCGGCTGATAATCTGCCCGACGTCATACTCCGCCATGTCATCAACGTGGAGGTCGGAGAGGGAGACCAGGTGGACATGCGCACTGAATATTTTTTCAACGAGTCCAATCGGGATGTAGGGCGCACAGTGCTTCTCGAGTACTTTGAGGGCCGTGTGGAGCATGTCGAATACGCGAATCCCCGTGTACGGCTCGAAGGCTTCTTCGTAAGTGAGCTCGGTGAAGAGCCGGTCCGTGATTCGCTTCTGCGCAGTCTCCTGCTCAGGTGTGAGGAGCTCGATTCCGTAGTCGTACGGGGGCTCATCCTCTTCGCCCTTGGGTTTTGAGTAGGCGGCCAGGCAGGGGGTCAAGCAGTTGTCAATGTCTTCATCAAAAGAACCTAGAATTTCAGAAGTACAAAAAAAAAATCAAAAAGAATATTTTAAAAAAAATGTACTAGGTATACTAAAAAGAAAAGGAAGTTTACTTTCGTGAGCGGCTGGAGATGAGAGGTTTAGCTGTGCGTCGTTCCAAGCCACTTCCTGGAGCTGGATAAATTGGGATTAGAAAAATTGGTGAATTTTGGAAAGTTACTTACAGAAATGTCTCCACCGATTTCCTGCGCGCTGGACTTAGGATTCGTCGAGAAGAATTTAAGCTCTGGAGGTGCACAGAGGGATGACTGGGTTTGAACGCTGAGAAATAAAATTAAGATTCGGAAAACGGAATTTTTTTGTTTCAAATTTTTGATTAGCTGGTTTTTAATTGCTTAGAGAGTTAGAACTTACGCCGTTATTTTTCTAGTAGTTTCATTTCTTACGGCGACGCAGGGAGAATCCAGAGGTTCTTTAAATACGATCCCACCGGGACAGTCTACCTCCCTTACTTTCTGGGGGCCATTCAAGCAAAACAGGAAATCAGAATTTGCCAGGACAAAATAAGAAAAGAAATAAAAGCAAAAACGAAGAATCGGGTTTTGGATCACTGACATTGCAACCTACGGAAACGAAATTATCCTTTTGAACCCGCTTTGCACTTTCGTTTATTTTTGAAGCTAATGATGAAAATTTTTGTTTGTGGGAGTAGGAATAAAAATAAAAGAAAGTGAAAAGTGGTTTCAGAATAAGAAGGGATAGTACTGTTTATAATCCCTTTCGCTTATTCCCCCATTGTTTTAACACTCGAGTACTTGGTCACGTTATTCTATGAGAATGCTCATGAACTGGAGCACTCTACTTTACTTTGGATGGTCCGCTGGGAACGAGACCTGAAAAACAGGGGAAAATGGCCGGAAAAAGTTGAAAAAATTTAGCTTACAAAAAATCCTGAAAATTTGAAAAAACTATTTTCTAATTAAGTGACTGGTTTCTGAAGGAAAATGGCTTAGAAGCGAAAAAAAAACATTAAAGCGTCGCGGTGTTTCAACAATGCTCGGTGTCTGCCCTCCAAGGCGGTGGTAACCTTAGCGGAAATTTTGAAAAATAATCCAAATCAGTTTTGATCGGTTCACTAATTACTACACCAACAACCTCAATGAGTATTTAAAAATTACAAACAAACTTTATTTAAAGGGCAATTACCATTCCTTTTCTACTTTATTTCCCTGACTAAGGTTTGAACTGTCAAGCGCAAGCTTGAAAAATCACAAAGGATACCGCCATACATACAATAACCAATAACATTTTAACTCAATCACTATTCAGCGTAGAATTGAGTGGTGATCATTTTTTCGAAATTCGAATTGGTCTCCAAAGGTCAGCCCCTTGACGGACAAGCGGCCAACTGAAAGCTCTTAGATTCTAAAAATTTTATACGTTTGACCTTTTTGGGTCTGGAATTTGGTGACCTCGGTGAAACCAATTTGAATTTGGAAAAATGACTTTCTCCACTCGATTCTACGCTGAAAACTGAGTGGAGTTCGGATTTGGAAATTATTTTTTTAAAGTTGTATGGTATGGGGACTGCTTTCCTAGTTATTGTGACGCTATCCTTTCCCTACACACAGCGGTAGAAGTACAGTGCACCATGGATAAGAGGGCCACGGGTAACTGGGACCCTCAGTTTAGTGAGACTGCTAGGGCCGGTCCCGGCTGGGAGATAGGGCTTTATATGTTAAGCACTTGGTACAAGTGGGACTTTGATAAGTGAGAACCTCGGTTAAGTGGGATGCCTGTGAGCGGTCCCAAGAGAAAATTTTACGCCATAACCGGGACTTTGGGTAAAAGAAAGGGGAAAATTTTTTAACGCCGACGAATGTGGGCTTTTTTACAAGCTTCTTGCTCAGAAATCTCACACTTTTAAAGCTAAATTCGAAAATGATTTTTCCTTAAGCAAATGACACTAATATGTCATTATTTTCATTCTAAAAACTCATTACATCTTGGGGAAAAAAGCACTGGGGGAAGCAGTCAAAGCAGCGTGTGACAGTTCTCCTATGTTCTAATGCTACGCTCATCCTACTACTGAAATCCCGAATCCCACAAACATTAAGCTTGTATTCTTCCCGCTTAACACTACCAGCAGGATTCAGCCCAATGCTCATGCAGGAGTGATTAAAAAATTTTAAGGCTTCCACCGTCACTTTATTCTACAAAAGCAGATTCATTGCATCGACTCAAAGCTCCAATTCAACTCGTACTGAATTCTTTGAATTGCTTCTAAATTGCTTAAACCACTTGTCAAGCCTTGACTTTACTGGAGTGTGAAAGGTAAGCCTAAATAAACAAAATTAACTGACTTTCTCCCAAAAGTTTGAATACTTATACTAATTTCAACGTTTCCTGTTATTAAAAGGGTAGCTATTTGTAACTGGGACTACCCGTAAGTGGGACAGCTTTTGTCGGTCCCTTGGAGTCTCAGTTATCCGAGGTGCACTGTAACAAAATAAAACGCCTAAAAACCTTAGGTTAACAAATTGCATTTTAAGGATTCCTGCTTGGATTTAGAATAATTTTTTTTACAAAGTGATTTTTTGCCAAACCTATATAGCTAATTAAAGTTTATAATGCTGGGAGATAGATTTGGTAAGGACTCCATTCAAGGCCCCTAATGTGTAGCACCGTAAAAAGCTTTGTAAGATTCGCATTGGGCATCGCAACAAAAAAAGGTTATTTTTTGGCTGTAATGAACTGTTTGTCTCATTGTTTTTATTTTTGTTCAGAAAAATCTTCCGATTGACCAGTCCTTGGGTTAAATGACCACTATTGTCCGTATTCTTTGTTTACAGACGGGTTTTACAAGAAACTCCTTGTCATAGCTTGTCATAGCATAGCCTATACCCGCTATGTCCTTGTTTTCAGAGTTGCATCATGCAATGTGCGAGTGCTATACTGCCATAGGTACTCCTATATGAAGGCTATAGGTAGAGGTATATCCTCGTCACATATCGTCCTCGCCTCTCATTTTCACATAAACATCTGATGCAAAAACTCATTTCAATTGTCACTCTGTCCGAAGCAATCGTCATTTTTACTCAGAGTATACGAGGATTAAGCCACTTACAACTAACTGGAGAAGATATTGAGCATACTCGACCAATTTCGCGAATATTCATTGTTCAGCTATTCTAGTGCATGCAGCCGTTCTCTTCGTGCTTCTTCGAATTAAGGTAACCAAAGCCAGAAGAGTGAATCGACTCCTTACCTAACCTTTCCCTTCCGTTAAACTGGGAGTCCACTACTGTACTGAGAAGTTTGAATTACCAGATTTTAATCCAATTTGTTTTAATCAAGGTTTTGGGGATAAATAGTGCATCACCCACGCACCCATTCTTCTAAGTCTAAGGTTTAAAGCAAGTCTTCTTCATCTTCACCACCTTCAAAATTGCTCCGACCGCTTCTCTTCGCTGTAGGGATCACAGAAGAATGGACGTAAAAGTCATTGACTGGACCCCCATGAACCCCTTAGGTAGTACTTACCATGTCAAGATCTTCAAATTCCCCTGCCTCCTGCACACTCATCGGTCCGATGGATTTCTTCACTCCTTACCACACTCATTGTCAACAGCAGAAGACTCCAGCGACAGTTAAGAAAAAGAAAACGAAAGGCAAGTGTGTCAGATTCCCTACCGATCACACCGTAAGTCATTAATTACTGCTACTCACCTTTCTGCTTTCCTACATTTCAAATTCAAAGTCCTTTATTTTGGTTGCCCAGGTCCATTTCCCAGACGATGCACATTTAGTTTGCGTAATCGAATTTGAGGATGATTCCGAGTCACGACAGAATCGAGAGTGCTACTGGGAAGTATTTGCCCGGGACAGAGCCAGGTTTCGTGACAGGATCCAAAGGACGGGAGAAATATTGGAGCCGATTCTTCTCCAGTCACACCGTGAGGCCGTCTACAAGAGGTTACAAGCGGACTCAGGTGAAAATGAGCCTAATCCGCCCTCCTCATCTCAGTCAACATCCAGTACGACTTCAGATACTGACAGGAGTCAAGGCAGCGTCCTCATCTCATCCTCAGAGACTGAGGAACTATTACCAGCACAAGCATCCTTGTCTTCTAGTAGTAAGAAATCAAGACGGAGGAGGCGGAAGTGCAGGAGGAAATTCTCATAAATAAATCAGTAATTCATTTCCATTGGAGCTGGACTCGAAGCATCATTTGCGTTACGGCTAAAGGCCCTCCCTGGACCCTGGAGGCCCTAGGAAACTCCAAGAGAATCAAATGTAAGGACTTGTGCTTATAATTAAAAATCCCATGCGCTAAGTTTCCATTTTATGACATTGTTTTTATGCTTTAGGATCTTGTGAGGGAGGTGAATAATAGCTGGAATGGACGGTGCTCGTCGGGACTCTATTTTTATTTATTTTCTAATGACTTTTTTTTTCTAATTCGCTTAATCTTAATTACTATGCTACTGGTATGAACTCTTAACGCTGATTTCCTAGAATTAAAATGCTGACATAGTTAAAATTTTGTTACATCATTTGTTTAGCCATAAATCTCATGGAAATTATCCGGAAGTTGATAAAAATGACGAGGGTTTAGGATAACTTCCTGCTTTCCGGAAGTGTTTTTTTCTTTTAAGTGAAACACGCCGTCTATTTCGGCGTCAGTTATGAACTTATTTATCTTTGCACAAGTTTATTTCTATTCGAATCTCACAGCTGTGATTGCGTATCTAGAGGTGGGCAAAATAAAAAGTAGGAAAACAAAAGAGGAAGCTGATTCCCCATCAGAAACTTTGATTACTTTAACTCACGGATTCATTTTCCCTCATGTTATTTTACGAATTATGTACTATAACAGTAATACCGGAGCAGTGTTCAAACGCGCACCCTACGCCAGGCGTAAATGTTAAATGTTACTACTTACGGTTACGGGAATACTGTTACGCTCCAAGATTTCGGAAATTAGATATACCAACGGTTTGTCATCGCGAAAAGGCTTATGGTAGAGATTTTTGGCAAGAAAAACCGTAAGTCGTAAACTACGCTTTTACGATTGAAAAAGCATAAAGCGTAACTAACGGCTTTTGGCCAAGAAACTTACTGCGTATGGTAACACTTCGTTCCGGCTTTTCGCCAGAAAAGGCGTATGGTACGAGCGTAACATCACGCCTTTTTTGATCGGCCATGCGTGCCGTGCGAAAATTCGGAACGCTGGCTATTTATGCGAAGCATTTCTTCGGTTTGCTTGTGAATTAGAGTAGAGGTTTGCCCATTGCTGTTGGAAGTTTTGATTCTGGAGTCGATGGGAGAGGAACTTCTTCTGAAGAACTTTCCTGAAGGTGACCGTTGAGCGTTAGAAGACAGAATAAATAGAGTCAGCGATTTTACCGTCAGCAGCGTCTTAATTTTTAATTGAAGCTATTGTAAAGGTAAGCCAAAGTAAGTCTACCTATCATGTGAATAGAGATTTCACGAATTGCAGGCGCCGGAGTTAAAGTATGTCACTGCACTGGTGTGTTGAAAGGTTTTGCTTTCACCGCAATCGCTGCCACGCTCGATTTAAATCATTCATGAGCTGAATTAAGGAACCGAGCAGCGTCTATCTTCGGCATTAGTGGAGTTGAGGCATGATTTTTTGGATATTTTACTAAGATTTTGCTTTGCGTTCCAGGTGTGTAGAAGGATCTCGGTAACCATGGCACCCAAGAAAGACGAGTTCAAGGCCAAGCCCAATTCCAAACAAGAGAAGAACAAGCCAAAGGGCGGAAAGGCCAAGGAAGAGCAACGGGCGAAGATGAAGGCCAAGGAGGCGGAGAAGAAGGCTGCAAAGTAGCCGAGAGGAGTAATTAGTATCCCTTCATCTTATTTCTACTTTTACTTTCAGTTACGTTTGTAACACACGATGGATTGATATAATCGTCCTCTTCCCTCTTACTCTTAATTTTTTCCTTGTGCTGCTCTTACTAATTGTGTCACTAATTCCCGGTTCATTCTGAGTGAATAGAAAAAGCAGAGTACAAGCACTACGTTCCAGGAGTAGCTTTACTTTAATTCCAATTTATTCTCAATTCATAGAAAAATGAAGGTAAAAGTAGAGCTAGGGAACATAGTAGGAACTATTGACTTTTGACAACTTGCCAGGAACTTTTCTAATCTCAAAATTATAGCTTTTCTACTTAAATGCTCAGGAATATTATTTTCTTCTCGACTAGGGTCAATTCAATTCAATTTGAGCATGTATGAAATTCTAAAACTAGGCTTTTGAATACTGGGATTTGAGAATGATGGATTTTGATTCATTGTCCGAGGAAGTGAGGTCAGAAGATTCTTCTTCCTTTTCTCGACGCTGCTTTTTCTGGTAGCCGTCAATGTGTGACTGTTGAGTACAAGCGAGTGACCTCTGAACTTCTTCGCCTTTGGATGACGGTAAGAGTAGATCGTGAGTAAATGGTGTAGAGCAGCAGAGTGGTTCTCCAGTTGATTCTGGAGATGAGCAAGTACAGGGGATTTGATGGGGATGACAGGAAATCAATCCACGGAGGAAGGAAATCAGTGTCTCCGTCTCTCCTCTCAATTTTTCCAGTGTCATCTTAGCCGTCCTCGCAGACTCACACATTTTCAGCGTCTCATCTCTCAGCTCTTCAACTTCCTGGAAAATCAAAGAAAAACTCATCCATTTTGATTAGGTTCAGTGTTCGGCAGTTCGAGTGACAGATCTTCGTACACGAGGCTTCGGATCGAATAACGAATAATTCGAATTCGGAATTTTAGAAATTTGAGCCCGAATTTCTAACGTTTCCGATTTTCCCTTTTAAGTTTGATCAGAATTTCGAATGATTTAAGTTTGGAGACGAACATGAATTTTGAATGATTCGAATTCCTGGCTTTAAAAATGGAACGAAAAATCGAATGCTGGAGAAAATTGAAAGTTTTAGAGCATTGTTGAGCTGATGGAATCCGCTGAGGTTCGCAATGAATCTCAAGCATTCAACATTTTCGAATTTCTTTCGAATTTTGAATAATTCAAACTCTGTTTTTGAAAACTGCACAGGGGTTTTTGAATCATTCGAACCATTCCTTTTAAAAACCTAACTGGATCTTCGAATGGTTCTAATTCAGATTCTCAAAATCAAGAAGTTCGAAAGATTGGAAAATGCTTTTTAAAATTCGAGGAGGAATGACGAATGGTTTGAATTCAAACACGATTTAAAAATGGAACGAAAAATCGTGCTGGAGAAAATTGAAAGTTTTAGAGCATTGTTGAGCTGATGGAATCCGCTGAGGTTCGCAATGAATCTCAAGCATTCAACATTTTCTAATTTCTTTCGAATTTTGAATAATTCAAACTCTGTTTTTGAACACTGTACAGGGGTTTTTGAATCATTCGAACCATTCCTTTTAAAAACCGAACTGGATCTTTGAATGGTTCTAATTCAGATTCTCAAAATCAAGAAGTTCGAAAGATTGGAAAATGCTTTTTAAAATTCGAGGAGGAATGACGAATGGTTTGAATTCAAACACGAATCCGAATGATTTGAGTTCCGAATTTGCCGAAGCCTGGTTGTTTAGTCCTAGAGAGTTTTTCACCTTGACGGCTCCTGAAATTCGTTTATTTGCATTTGTAAATGGAGAAGAGAGCCACTCAAGCCTCTCCTGGAGTGACTCAACCGTCGATTTTAATTTTGCTATTTCTGTGTGAAGATTTTCTGGGACTTGTTCTCTCCCTCGATTGTCTACGTCTCTCCTGAGTGCCTCCATTGTTTTCTCAAGTCTACTTCTGTGGCACCCATTGGATCTGTTTCTGAAAATTGGTGAGGAAGTAGCGGACCCATTGGGTTGACTCCTGTGCCGCCAGTTTCGGCATTTTGACTCATGTTCAGCCTGTCCCTGACATTTCCTCAATTGGAGGCTTGAAGAATTCTCGGCAATTTTTTCTGGTCTTGGGTGGGGTTGAGTGTTCTGAAAATCAGGGCGTGGCCTCATACTCACTCCAAAATGGTCGTCAGTCAATGTACTGAGGCTACTGCGTGAGGAAGCACGGGAACTCCGAGTCAGAGTCCAGTCAGTGTTTTCATCCTGTGAATTTCGTCCGTTTCGATCTAGGGAATTATTTTGCTGTCTAAGTTTCCGGAGGAGGCAGGGTGGAGGCGTCATTGACGCAGAATACCGCACAGTTCCTGCAACAAATGACGGAGCCCGCATGAAAAAATATTTGGGTTCCCATACGAAATAGCCGTGTTAAGTCCGGGAAATTAATGAGATTCTGTGAAGCCTTTTGAGATCATAATAAGGGTTCACGGGAAATTCGTCTGCTCCCCAAAAAGCCGAACCCTTGGGAACACTTGAAAAACCCTTTGGGAATTTAAGTGAGTTTTAAAGGGTTTTCCCATGGGAACGCACAAAGTTCTTTCCTAAGTTCTTTCTTGGACCGTGGATTTTT
The DNA here is from genome assembly GCA_019776545.1 of Brachystomella parvula. Taxonomy (NCBI): domain Eukaryota; kingdom Metazoa; phylum Arthropoda; class Collembola; order Poduromorpha; family Brachystomellidae; genus Brachystomella; species Brachystomella parvula. Next base: position 4,486 of record JABASM010000906.1, on the reverse strand, counting down.
TTAAAGGGTACCATGCATAACACTTTGGGAAAATCATCAAATTCCCAAAGGGTTTACCCAAAGGAGCTTATGGGTATACATTTTTTCCCAAAGACCCCTTTAAATGCTATGGGATCGCAAGGGGAAACGCTTTGGTAAAGTTTATCAGACTTTCAAAGATGAATGCTCGAGAGGGAAAAGACTTTCATGGTCGCCTTATAATGGGGTTCCCATAGGATTTGATGTGCATACCCAATGGGAGACTAACCAAATTCCCATATTTCAATAGGTAGCAGTCAATTAATGGTTTCCTAAGGTGACCCATTGTGGCCCAATGGGAACCCTATGGGCTCCAATGGCTAAGTCGTACGGGAACTCGATCTAATTTCTTTCTCATGTTTGGATTTATAAGAACTTAATAAAATTGAATGCTGTTTTACAATTACCCCTTCCCCCAGGTATATTTCTGCGTTTTAATTTAAGACTTCCAGGAGTTGGGGATTTGACTTGAGGTCCAGGGACGGCTTTCTCTCCGTTCCTTGAGTTTTTTCCAAATTCCTCTTCAGATGAAGAAGAATGGTAAGTAGGCCCTGCTTTCTTCCCGTTGAGCCCCTCATTAGCCTTCCTTTTCCAATTTCTTCTCAGTTCACTACTTCCTCTGGAAAGGAAAATTGGAGAAAATGTTTAGAAAGCAAAGTAAAATCAATGGGATTTCCCGCAAGAAAAAGTATTACTGCCTTTGGAAAAATAATCAGATTCCCAAAGAGCTTCTCCATGGGAATCCGACTAATTTCCCAAACGCCTCAAATTTTTTCATGTTACACTTACAGAAATAAATGCGAAAATCCACTAGAAAACCCACACAGGCCAAAAGCGCTTCAAACCAAATCCCAGAAGTTGGAAAACAAAATTAAAATGAGGAAGTGATGTTAGTGGGTCGGTCCGTAAAGAGTTGGGAATTTAGAAATTCTCGGAGGAAAAGCCTAGGGTGCTGTTAGAAATAAAATTTAGAAATTCCAGAGGAAGTGAGGCTCGTCTGACATATTCTGTGGTTGAAGAAACGTGTCCGTGTCAGGCACAGGGTTCACTCCTTTCTTTTCCCTCTGCTTTCTCTTTTCTTCACTTCAAAAACTTTTATTGCTAAACTTTGTTTAATTCTCTCACTAGAATTTATCACAATAATTTCAATTAGCACTAATTCATCTCCTTCATTCTCTATTCACATAGATCCTAAGCTTCTCGATTTCAAAAAAAAATCCACACAAGTGTCTGACAAGGGAACGTTTAACTTACGGCACTTTAATTCCCAGATTTTGCCTTACACCACGCATAAAAGACTTAAATTTCCCTCGAAGCGATTTTTGTTCTAACATAGGCGCCCCTCCAACTTTTTCAGAAATTAAAAAAAAAAAGTTTATGAAGTTTACAGTAGGCATCAACGAATTCCGGAAAATATGTATAATGTTTTCAACTAAAATCACGATATCCCTAGGAAAACTTGGGTTTTCGGAAAATCAAAAAAATAGTACACTACGGCTACACAAAAACTAGAGAAAAAATTTGAAGCAAGGAATTCTAAAAATCTAGAGCGAAAACGATATTTCTCTACGCTTTCCAGAAATCTTTTTTGTTTTAAGGATATTTTCACTCTTAGTCAATTTCTATTTTTGCATGTTGGATCCCATGAGACCTTCTCAAAATCGGAAAAACAAAGAGGTTCAAAATCCTCCGGAAAGCGTCGAGTGAAGCCCATTAATTTCTCTCCATTTGGATCAGTGAATATTTGGAAATGCAAAGTCCGCGTCGTAAGGTTCCCTTGTAAGCAAATATGTTTTAACACAAAAAATAAAAAATTCTATTTTTTTTTGAAAAAAAAAAAAATTTTACAAGATGGAGCAAATGGATCTGGTATTAGTACTGAACTGGCGTGAGAGTCTATTTTTCTGAGAATTCTCATTAGTAAAATGAAGTTGAGTATTTGTGCTGAGAGTGCTGGAGGGTCTCGTACTTCCCTCTTGGACTGAAATTTCTTCGTCGAGACTTGAGTAGTCAGAGGTACGTTCCTCACCTTCCCCGGGTAAGTTTAAAAACCAGGCACGCTCAAAATCAAGCTTGTTAGTTGGAGAGGGTGTTAGTGGGTAGTGGGGAGGGCTGAGTGACCTTGGTTCTGGACGGAGGTCAATGGAGTCTCTGGGTTGCTCCAGCGCAGACAGGCTCGTCGCTCTCCCCTTCTCATCCCGAAATCCAAAGACCCCAGGGTCTTCTGTGTTGAGGGCGTCGAGGCTCTTCTTGGACCGAGGGAGGCGCCGACCTGCTGGGCCCTTTGCACGAGACTTTGAAACACCACAGTCCAAGGGTGGACCAACGAGTGAACCACGTGGTAGTGTTCCAGCCACTAATTTCTCTGAGCTCATTTTCCTCTCTTCTAACTCCAAATCCTATAAAATTTTCAAAACTTGATTAGCATTTTCTTATCCTGAAGTTTTCTTTACCTATTTTTTTTTTCTAATTTTTTTTTGATGGAGCTGTTGCGTGTCCATGTCAGAATTTGACTTACGGTTGGTGCTCAGAGACTTAAAATCGTTAAATTTTTGAGGTGTGACGCTCTGTGCCTCTGTGGGACTCGGTGGAGCAAGGAAAAATTAAAGTAGAGAAGTAGATTTCTACAGAACTAAAATTGAAATGAAGGAATTGAGTTTTTCTAATTTTTTCTTATCGTTCCGTTCTTCGCGCACGAAGGTAGAGAAAGGCTATGCACAGCTATTGGTCGTCTGCACAAAAAAAGAAAAAAAATTCTAACATGAGAATTTTTTGACGGGTAAATTCTACATTGATTTTTGGGAGGTGGGTGTAGCAATTAATTTTGAAAATTCAGAAATTGTCTGCTAGCTGTTTTAGGGCATTTTGTTATTTTTCAACATGTTTTTTGTTTTAGCTCAGCGGTTTATTAATTCCAATTTGTTATAATTGTAAAAGGTTTTGTGGTGGGGTACGGGGGAATAAGTTTGTCATTTCCTCATTCACGCCTTGTTCGTCACAAATGAGGAGCCAAGTAAACCTTGCATTTTACATGACGCTACTTTTTTCTTACGTCTAAAGGAGAGCACTACCCACCCCACCCCCTTTTATTCTCATCGATTACTAATAAGCACTCCACCACAGGGGCCATGGCTACCCAAATATTCCTCTAATGTACCTCAACTGTGAAAAACTTAAAGCAGGGCCGAGCTTAACTGCTTAACGTAGGGCTAGGCTTAACACACCGGCGAAGGCGATTTAAAGAATGCATACAAGGAATAGGGACCCTTTTTCTAAGCTTTCAAGTCCTTCCATTTTTAAAATACTGAACTTAAAAATTTGTTTGGCAGGAATGTTCCTTGCAAGTTCAAAAATTCCCTGGAAATTTTTTCAAATTTTTAAGTTCAATGTTCTAAAAATGAGACGACTTGAAAACTTGGACAAAGGGTCCCTTGTACATTCTTTAAGTTTAATTTTACTTTTAATTCATGTTAGGAACAAAATTATTGTGACCCTAGTTTGAAGTGCCCGTGCAAGCAAGGAAAAATTCAGGGCAAAGTATTTTTTTAATTTGTGGTATTTTTTAAAATTCTTGAAATTAGGAAAATTTTGAAATTTTTAAGAAATTTTGGAATTCTGAAAAAAATATTGATAGTTCAAATGGTCACGCCTACGTATGGTCAAGGCTTCAAACATCAAGCATCACAGGATCTGCTCTTTATAGGTGGAATATTTTTTAAGATTTTCAGCTCACGTAGAAAGTATCCGGAATTTATGCACGGAATTTAAAGCTTTGTGTTTTATATTTTAAAAGAGTATTAGAATTTTGAATTCAACATGCTTGGTTTGCAAAGGATTTTAAATTTTAAGTTTTATTTCATAGCTTCTATATTTCAATTTTCTAATTTATGTTTTTGAATCCTAAAATTAGGGTTTCTGATTTTTCCAATTAGCCCCAATGATTTGCAAAGAATCTTAAAATTTCGGAATTCAAAGTTGCGAGTTTTTACGTTTACAAATCCCCGAAATTTACGTGTGTTCAGAAAAGGGTAGTGCTCTCACCGTTGTGCTAAACGCTACCAGAGCACAATTTTTCCAGGGATGTTGATGCAGTAGTAAAGGGGTTGAGAATTTTCCCATTATTTTTCTGATAGAGTGAAAGTGGATGGGAGTGAGTAGAAATTTGATTATCATCCTCAACTTTTACATTTTCCAACATGGATAATGGCTATGGGAATGTGTCACAAAGAAAAAATGAAATCCAGAGACAGAAATTACCAAAGTTTTACTAGGATCATACTTTTCTTCTTTTTTTTATGAAAGGAGAAGGGAGACTGAAGAAGACTCAAATGAGGAAAGTAATGGGCTAGGCCTATGCGTCTTTTTTTCTTCCCTGAAGTTGACTAACCTTGATACTAAGAATAGGATTCTGAAGTGATGTTTGAGAAAGCGAGGACTTTCTCCGTTTTTCACTCTCAATGCAAGATCC
>JABASM010000904.1:0-17807 GCA_019776545.1 Brachystomella parvula | reverse complement strand
AATACATAAAAATTACAGAAAATGTCAGGAATACATAAAAGTTACAGAAAACGTCAGAAATACATAAAAATTACGAAAAAGGTCAGAAATACATAAAAATTACGAAAAAGGTCAGAAATACATAAAAATTACGAAAAAAGTTAGAAATACAAAAAAAAAACACAAAAATCTCATGCATCTCATACTCGCGCTATTTCGTACACCCGTTTGTACGGTTTATTGATGACTGAGATTATGTAATCGCTGCACTGCAGCTTGCATCCCGAGAAAATTATTGGGTAGGGTATAAATACTCCACGTCTCTCTTCCTCCTGATCAAACACATCATTTCCATATCCTTGAGCTGAACAACACCATAGTATCAGTTCTCGAAAATGCATCCAGCCGCTGGTTTGGATTTAAACCGTATCTTCAGAGATTTCTCCATGAAAATCAGGCCCAGCGATGAATACATAGAGGAAGGAACTGCGCTTGTTCAAAAGGTAACGGTAAAAAATAAATTAAAAACAAAAAAAAATTTAAATTAAGCTGCCGTCGATATAGAAATTTTCAGCTCTACCACTTTTAAAATTTTTTAACTTTCCAATTTTTCCAATTTTAAAATTTTTGGGTTCGATTTTGCAAATTCCCGAAATCAAATGCTTATTTATCTGACCAGCTAGCCTTCAAAAAACAAGTAGAAGAAAGTTTAGCATTAAAAAAAAAAGTTTTAAAGAAAGATTGAGCCTCCAACTTTTCAAATTCATACCTACACATTTCATAATTACAATTTTCGGATTCAAAAATTTTAAAAATTTTAGAAATCTGCCTCGAAGGAACATCAACTACTCGTAAAGAATTAAATTCGTTTGTTGATGAAAGAAATATAAAATATGAAAGGGAAGAAAAATCATGTCGAAACTTGAGCCTTTTTTTGAAAAACTTTTTTTTTCAGGTTTTTGAACTTTTAAAAGAGAAAAGTAGATTCGGTTTAGACCGTTTTTATTTTTCCGGAAGTATGGGGAGGAAGACGTCCATCACCTTCTCCGATTTCGATTGCGTGGTATTCGTAAATGATAAGGATCCTCCGATGGAAGATGTATTAAATGACTTCGAAGACATTTTGACCCTGGCGGAAATGCCGCATCTGGTTCTGAGTGAGAACCCTAAAACTCCATTCTCAATTCAATTCACCATTGGTGGATTTGAGGTTGACCTCCTCCCTGCCCCTAATCTGCAACCCGTGGAGGGACCAAAGCCGAACATGGACGTCATGGCCTCTGAACAAGCCTTTCGAGTCTTCAAAATCTTAAGCACAGATCCAAAGAAGATCTACTCGTACTCAGCTGCACTATGCGAGTCCACGTTAAAATTCATTCGTCACCAATCGGCATTCGTGCACGAGCTGGTGCGCCTGTGTAAGTATTGGAACAAGTCTTTGTTCTTCGAAAAAAGACTCAGCGGACGCTCCACAATTATCGAGCTCATCGCTATCTACGCTGGGATTAAAGAGGAGAAGATCAGGGGCGTCGAGTCCCTGTCCCTCGTAAGCGGGTTCCAGAGATTCTTATCCCTTATGAAAAATATCCGTGAAATCGCTGTTCAGTTTGAATTCAACCCGTTGAAAGATCTAAGGTCCTCTCCACCTTACATACACACCCCTCCTGGTAAGCATTTTCTTCTTTTTTTGAAAAACTGGAGGCTTCATGAGCTCAAATCCGTCTCACATAGTGTATGCATTGTAGGATAAAGCCGGGTTCGGATAGCTCCTTAAGTGCGAAAATCGCGGACGCGATGACGATTTTTCTACTTGCGATATCGCATGAACCATTCTCATAGACTTTTTTCACGCGAAAAACGTTGGTGCGATAAAAACTTCCAGATTTTTCCATGCGATTTCGCGTCGACGAAAATATCTGGCAAAGTCAGATATTTTCGTGAATCGTACATACGATTTTGTGTCTTATTCATGAGCAAAACCTTTTGACTCTCCCTGATTGTCCTAAAAATTTATGGAGAACCAAAAACATTTTTAAATGAAATGTTTCAGAATCCGCTTTCCTTTAACCTTTAGGGGTCATCAAAAGTCAACGAGGTGATCCATCTGATCTGGTCAAGCGATATTTCAATCAAAAGAGCTTGTCTGCTTGATTCTAAAAATGACCATGCTTGACTCTTCTGGCCTACAATATGGCCACTATGGGTCGCCAAGCCTTACTCAACATTAAATGACCTCTGGTGGTCAAAAAGGTCAAGTATGGTATATTTTTAGAATCAGGACTCCCAAGCCCTTTTGATTGACATACCCATTGAACACGATCGGTGAGGTCAGCTGACTGACCTTCGATGACCTCTAAAGGTCAAACGAAGCTGAATTTTGAAAAATTTTATTCGGAATGGTTGTAAATTATTAATTACCTCCAAAGTTCCAAAGGAGGCGAATTTCGTATCATTTGGGATATTCGGAATGTATATAGTACTAAAGAGTGGAGGCTATAGCTATGACCAGTCCTAAAGGCTCAGCAGAAAAAGTAGTTTTTTAACGAAATTGTATTTCTATCAGAATGCGCTGATGAGGTGTGACGAAAAGTAAGGAATCGCTCTTGCGATTTCGTGAGAATGAAAATCGTCGTCGCACCTACGAATTTCGCTCAAAGGAGCTATCCGAACCCGGCTTTAGAGAATTTTGTGGAAAATTAATTTACACAGAAAATTCACAGAAAATCGTAGCAAATGATATTTTCATTTTTTGGCTTCAAGAAAAATTTTGGTTTCGACACACCGGAATGAATTGCTTCTGTAAGCATTGATGGCCGTTCGGTTTTTTTTTACCCGCGTGGGAGCGGGAGTTGGGTACCCATAGGAGCGACAATGGGAGAGTCGTTTGAGAAATTCCGCCCGTAGCTTTTGCCTGTGAGAGTCTTTGCTAGCGAAGGAATTCTAAGAGCGTATATGGGCAGCAGCTAGTCATAGGTTCGCATGGGCGCCTTCCGAAAAAACCTACAGGAATTGGATTAATTTCCCGTTGACTCCCGTGCCTAAACACTGGGATATTGCACTTTTACTACACTAAAATTACCCAAGTGCCAAAAGCTTCGTTAGGGTAGATCATTCGGCACATTGCGCGTAGAGCTGTTTCGTGAAAAAGCTCTTTCACCTTTTTTTAAGGAAAATGCCTATGGAAAATTGATTCGATCTCCATGCGTTTTGCTTATGAGAGCATGGCCCATGGCGACTAGTGGTTCAGTCCGTAGAGCTCGAGCCCATGGGCGCACGTAGAATTCCTTGGTTCTTGGCTCCCATTCGAAAATCCATGGAAATGGTTTGAATTTCCCAGACGTATTCTCCCGTAGTCGTTCAAGTGGGTGTCCATACTCTATTTTCATGCGGGATCCATGTAACTGGCTCCAGCTCCAACAAGACAGGGCTGCTCTACAGGCATCTTGAAGGCTCACGCTTCCTTGGGCTCCCGGGGACCCGCATTACAAGAATCTTCTTAATTTGACATATGCGGTTGCATGGTTGTTTTGTCATATTTTTCGTGCGGGTAGTTTCGAAATTGCGCGGTTGAAAAGAGCCGTGGATTCGGAAACATGAGATGTGGAAAGTGGAACTTGCTTTTCGTAGGAAAGATTTTGGTTTGAAAGCATGAGCTCTCGATTCGGCCCTTCTTGGTGTTGCATGACCTGTGCGATTGTCCATCTCGTGCCTGGATATAAGGAAAAAATACGGAGTAAGTGAAAGTAGGATTCCGGTCACATAGTAGTCTCTAGACTCCCACCGAGATTAAGGCAATGAATTTTTCAAGAGAACTGGCTTAGGCCTTTACTCTACTTCTCTGAAGTATGGCTTTCTGCTCGTGTTTTCCTGAAAGTGAGGAGTCCTGCCTGGTGCGACGTCAGTCAATTCCGACTTTCTCTCAAGTTGACCCGGAGGTGGCTTTGTCGTTTCTAGTTGATGGATTTGCTATAATGGAGAAAGGAGTAGAGGGTGGTAAGAAGGAGCTCGATTCCTTTTTCTTTCTCTCTGTACTCTGAGAGAAGAAAATAATGGGTCGGTAGGTGGTAGTGGCTCATCTAATTTGAAGGTGGGTGGAGCTCTTGAGATATTTTGTGGGATTGACATGGAGGGTTTGACTCTATTAGTAGCATGGGGTAGGGAATGGAGAAATCGCCTGTCACGACGAGAAGGATTCAAACCGGGTTGAGTGATGGGGAGAGCCTGTGGTTTTGATCTGATGAATTAGACTAATTTATTCAATTGTCAAAGTATTCCATCCACTTACATTTTCCATTCCGCTCCCATATCCTGAGCCTCGCTCCTCTTGAAATGAATTTTCTACTCAATTCCATGATCGTAAAAATTCCAGGCTACAAAACAATTTTCCTTACTTTGATTTTGCTGATTTCCGAAATTTTATTTTTCGATTTACTTTATTTATCAATACGTGTAGAGTATTTCTGCTGATGTTTTTATTTTTCTGGCTCACGAACACCAATCAAAGTCAAGAATAAAAGAACGTGAAGAAGGGATTTTAGTAATAAGCTTTTGTTTTCTTAGAAAAGTTGTTTGCTATTCTGCTATCTCCTTGCCTTGTAGGCCATGTAAGGCTTCGTAAGAGGTTTAAGTCGAGATGTAAGACAGAAAATTTATTTCAGGATTCTCTCTTCCTCAAATAATTGACAAACGAACTAGAAATTTGACAATAGAAGCAAACGAATCTCTTCCAATTGAAAGACTGGTTCTGGTTGTAAATAAAGGGAAAAGGCATCCTCTGTTTTCTGTATATATTGTTCTGCATCTGCTCCATGCTTCTTCAATTTGTGAAAACTTTTTTTTTTCTCCTGTCAAAATAAAGTAGGATGGGATTTAGAGGAGAAAGGAGAAGTAAAAGGAGAAGTATTTTCTCTTTTCACTTTATTTTTCAATGTACATAGCCTTCGTCTCTAGATTTATTTTTATTATTTATGGAGAAAGCCACGGAAGAGTGATAGAATGAGGACAATTGTTACAAACTAAAAGGCAGTGGGTGGTGTAATTTATGCCAGGTTGGAAATTCCTAATCGCCACTTGCTTTGCCACACGACCCAAAAAAACGTTAGGTTTAGAGCGCCTGAAAAATTTTCAATGAAAAAAATTCAAAAGTTCTTTTTAGAGCATACCAACTCTATGAAATTTAAATGAAAACGCGAAAACCGTAATGCTAACGGTAAATCGACTGTTAACGGGTGATAAAAAAATTTTGACGTTGCTGAAAGGCTTAAAAATTCTGTTCATTTAAATTTGATACGCAATGTAACTACTATACTAAAGCGTAAAAGAAACGAGAAAAAAGGGAAAAAAAGAAATCAGGAAATCCTTAAGAAAGGTTTAAGATTTACAAATAGTTTATAAAAATTCTTAATATAAATTCTGGAAATGACATGAAAACTAGGTAAAATGAGAAAATTCCCTTTGTGAAAAAATGCTGGCATGCAGGCTGTTTTCTACAGCTTTACGGCTAGGTAGAGGAAAAATAAATGTTAGATGCAGGTGCGTTTGGCGTACCGCTCTTCCGGATTAATGAAGCAGCCGACTATCCGAAGTGCATATCAGAAGACGAGCAAGTGTCTCATGGCCTAGATAGCGATAGTAAGAGAGTAGAGGTGTGGTTTATGTCAGATTGGTTTTGGTTTCCATTCTTCGCTCCCATCCATCATTTAGTAGGTTGAGCGTCTCTCGGATCGGATACTTCCTCCAATTCTCCTAGCTTTTAGAGAATGATTCTCCTTATATCACGTCTTCACGAGAGTAGAGAGATAGAAAGAAGGTAGAAAATCCCAGGGCCTTCTACGAATTTACTTTGTTACAGCGGACCGAACTTCGTGTTTTACTCTTAATTGCAACAACGGCTTCCAGCTCTTTTCTCTTAAACTTTTTATTTGAGGAGAGGCTTAGTTTTCAATTAATTTCTTTCTTGGTTTGTAATTATTTGAAAGTGGTACAACGGAAATTTCTCAGTCAGTATGGTGGGGCTAGAACGCTTTGGGATGATGTGAAAGCCGGGCATTCAAAAGCTCAGTTTTTACTTTTACTTGTATTTTTTTAGACTAAGCTGTTTATAGGAAGTAACGGAGGATAAAGTCGGAGACAAGTTTTTTTTTCTAGTTGAATCCCCCCTAGGGTATTATCCACCTTTTCTTGGACGCTTGAAAACTTTCTAAACGAGGAACCGAGGAGAAACTCAAGTTTCACCCTACTCATTTGAAAAAGTTGAGAGAAAATACTTTCTACATCTTTTTTCACACGTTTTACTTGCACGAATTTGCGTAAAAACTGATTTTTTTTTAGGTTGTTATACAACTACATATAGAGTAGGGGGATAAAAAACTTTTGAAATTAAAGTACCATATTTTTTCGAATATAAGGCGTGCTTCTGGACGAAAAGCAAAGGGTGTCGCTTACCATGAAGGCGTAACTTATAAAATTTAAAAAAAATTCAGAAATCTTATGGCTGTGAATTTAGTTTTTTAATTTATCTCACAAATGAGCCAAAAATATTTTTTTATGTTGCGCCTTATGTTCGAGGTGAAAACTACTACATCGTGATCGGATAAAAAAAATATTCTTCCGCCAAATTTATCATCAGGGCATATGCGAGATGCCATACCAGTTATTTTGGGGGGAAAATGTTTTTTTAGGTGAAGACAGACAAAAATTTTCGGGTAAACGATATGCCCCAAATTCGAGTACTGCTTATATTCGCTAAAATACGGTAAAGGAGAAAATAAAGCTGAAGAGCTTGGGATTCTTGGGTCGTTTCCTCTGTCTCAGGGAATGGGATTCTCGAAGTTTGAGAAGTGGTGCTTGTTTTATAGTGTATTGTGGCATGGGAGTAGCGTTCTGAGGGTTTAAACTGATGATTTTCTCTCCAACAGCTTCTTAAGTATGACATGTTGGACAAGATGCTTTCTCCATATAAAAAAGAGTTAAGATGAACTCTAATTCTCTCCTGTCATCACCACAGGGAAGCACTTGAGTATAGGCTCCTATACTTCTCATCCCGGCTTTGATGAGGGGGTTATTCAATAAGAGAGTAAACTAATCTTCCTCCTTCCTCAATCTGTTATCTGCAAGGAATGAGGTACATGGATCTCTTTTTTTCATTATATGATAACCTAAGTCTCTGTCAGCCACGTAGATTGGATTCTCTATTTTCTCGAAACTGGATTTTACTCATTTTCTTCTTCCTATGCTCCTAAAGGCTTGGTGAGCTTTATTCAATTTTCCCTACAAAAGTTGGATTTAAATTCTGAATAATATAAGGAAATCCCTATAGGGTGAAGAAAGGCGGGATCTTCGTCTTCTTTAAAATTGAAATCCAGCGGAGCATTTCCTACTACGCTGGAGATTAGAATTTCAAAGACCGTTAATAGTATTAATTAGCCCCTCAGAGGATTTGACAAGAGAGACGTAAATTAGGAAACCCTAATCAGCTTGTACTAAGGCACGCTACAGGATCCTTTTATAATCGGGTTGAGTTGTAGGAGAGCAGCGAACGAGTGCCGGGAGAAAATTCTTGTATTTTTCTAGACCTGCTCTGGTAGTGAAAGTGGAGAAAGTTGGAAGTGTTAAGATTTTGAAGTTAGAGGGAGAAAGTGAGGGAGAAAGTTTTAGAAAGTTGCCTTGAATTTTCGTTAGATGGGGTTTGGGTCTACTTTCACTTTTAAAAAGTGAAAGTATATTTCTGAGTGAGGGAAAGCACTGTGGCTGTGAGTGGAAGTTAGGAAGTTGGGGTAGTTGAGACAGATGGCTCTTGGGTCGACCTTCTGCTTTCTCTTCCTGAGAAAGTAGAGTTGAGAAAGTCATGGCGTGGGCAAAAGAGGGCTGCATTTCTGGTTAAGGCAACCCATTGCGTGCCTATCCTAATTCCCTCGTTCAATTTACTACTCCTGTCTTGCTGCACATCAATAAAGAATTTTGTTAGTGAAAGTTGGATAATGTGGATCTAATCAACTCTGTTTTTTTTTTATCCCTTTGATGAACCCAGAGGAGGATTGGGTTTCCCGATTTTTTTTTCTCTAGTAAAATCCTTTGTCGGTTTCTAATAGGGAAGAATAATGGATCTGTTGTCTCTGGAGAAATAGCTGAAAAGCTTTCTGCTGGAGAAAGGAGAGTTGACATTTCTCCAGAAGATCTTGTCATCTTCAACCAAAGGAAGAAAAGTTTGTTATACAGTGAAGACCTTTGTTGTTCTTTCCTTTCAGTTACCACAGAATCCTTCCTCCTATCTTTAATTTGCATTTTTCCTTTGTAGGAAAAGGATTTTATGAGAATTCCACATGTCTTCTTTAGTAGCCGAGACGTTTACGCATTTTTTTGGATTCCGCTTCAGAAAAAAAATCGAAACTTCAAAAGAATTGAAAACCAAGGTTTGAAAAACAAAAACATGTAAAAAAAAACTGAGAAAGATAAAGAGAGAAAAATTTTAAGATAAAGTTTAAAAAATTGAAAAAAAACCCAAAAGAACAGCACCGAAAAAAAAAAACGTTGAAAATTTTTTTTAAAGAATTTGGGAAATATTTCTTGTGAAAAAAATTGTACAAGCACAAAAATTGAACTTGAGCAAGCGTTTGTTGAACTTTTTTAGCTTTGCTTGAAACCAAAGTTTCCTGTGGAAGTCTAATGAAATTCAAAAAAAAAATAATAATAATAAAACAAATTAGAAAATAAGTAAAAATTAACTGAAGAAAAAGTTTAGAATAAAGATGTTAAGATAGAGTTTAAAAAAACGTTAAAAATATCATTAAAAAAAAACAAACAGTAGGAATTAAAAATAAATTAATTATACAGTAAGGTAAAAAACGAAAAATAAAAAAAAATAGCAGGAAAAAAAAATTAATAAGAAAAAAATATAGTAAAAAAAATAGTAAAAATCATGTTTAAAGAATCAAAACGAAAATCAAATTTTGTCGTTTAGAAATCTGTTGCTTGAAATCGGGCTTTTGTTTTGTTTTCTCTTGAACGTAGGACGTCCGAATCCGAGGTTTAGTAGAAATCTAGAAATGCAGCCGTCTTTATTTTCTCCATTTATTTTGATGGACTTAAGATCTTAATGAGTAGAAGAGAATCTTTTGAAAAATTCTCTTTTATGTGAAAGTGCTTTCACTGGTAGGTGGATCCTTTGATTGACTTAACCTGAATGAGATTGTGAGTAGATGGGATTTTCCCATGGCCTTTCTCCTCTTTCAAGTCTCCTGTCCCCAAGTGTTACTCATCCTTCCAAGGCTGAGAGAAACTTACTGGACTGAAATAGAGCTCCTCTACACTGCTGCACACAGGGACTATTGCTTATCAGAATTCTCACTTGGCTGAAATATACACAATTTGGCATTTCTTTTCTTATTTTTTAAGAATACATGGAGAGAGGCACGGAGAGTCGATCTTTCATTTTTAATGAAAAAAAAAATATGCTGAGTAGAATGTTTCCTATAATTTCTTCATGTTTTTCCGGAGCGGACTTCAAAAGTTCGTTGTCAACTCTCTGTCTTGCATAATTAATGTGTAGTTAATGCCCAATTAATTTCCTTAAAAACAAGAAGGCTCTCTGTCTCTTTCTTCTATTCCCAACGGGGTAAGGGAAATTAATATCCATGCAATTTCTTCAGTTTCCCAAGTCTCCGGCTCCAGCCTCTCGAGTACAGCCTGCTGAGAATGAGAAATTCTCTCACTCTATCATCCCATTCCTGTCAGGATCTCAAAATTAAAATCTTGTTGATTTTAGTACAGTAATTACACGCAGCAGAAGATGCTTCCTCGGGAAGGGCGGTAGTATTTTGGAATTTTTCCAAACGAGATTCAATCTTAATTTCCATCTCCTCGCACGTGGGGATTGAGAGACTCGAAGGATTATATTGACAGACTGAAAAATTAAGTTTTGTTACAGGAGTAGTGTACGGGGTAGGAGTTCAAGGCCATAAAAATGAACGTTGGAATTCACGGTTGTCACTTGACGAAATTCAAGTTAATGTCCTTGTTCCCAAAAATTCAAATTGAGTACTTTAGGGTAGAAGAAATCTGTCCATTTATTTTTCTCCTCAAAAATCCATTTTTATGATGCAAGGAAAAGGAATAGAAAAAATAGAAGTGTATGTAAGTGGAAGGGATGCTTTCTTGTTTTTAGTTTTGCACTTCGAAAAATCTAATTTTGAAAATGGTAGAGACGAAGGTAGGGAATTGTTGATTTTGTGTAGCTGGAATTATATTATTTGAATTTCCAGCTCACCCCGGCATCCTGCTCCATGACATCCCCTATTTTTTTCTATTTTCTTTAACGTGACTTGGAGTTTGTGGTTACGGATCCATGCTAATGTATTTTCCGATCATTTTCATAATATACATATTTTTAGAATTTGGAAAAGAGGGTGAGTGCCTTGGTGGATCAAGTACTTTGAGCTCTGACTTCCCCTTATTTTTCTCTAATCGCTTGGTCCTAATCCATAAGTAATTTTTTGAGTAGAAAAATTTTCATCTTTTCTGCTTCATCCCTTCCCGCGGTTAAATTATGCATGTAATGGTAGTGATCTGGTCGTGTGGTGGGAAAATTATAATTAGACTATTTTTTTTTTCAGCTCAGTCTCCCTACTAATAAGAAAAGTGGAGATGATGTAAGTGGTTAATGGATTTCTAGCTTGGAGTCTTTATGTTTTATGGATGTGTTGCGTATTTGGTGGGTAGGAGGATGCTTCCCGGTGGTAGAGCTATGTGCTGAGCTCCTAGGGGAGGGAGAAATATAAATGTGTCTTGGGTTTCATTTTCTTTTGGTTGCACAGCATGTCGCTCCCTTCCATTACACCCTGATAACGACGGTGTCTGGGAAAACGAGGAAAAGTTGGGAAGATATCTTCACCACCACCGTCACTATCACTTGCTCTTCCTCAAATGAAAGTTTAGCCATCACTTTCACCAGGATGCTAAAAATGAAGGTTTTGCTTTTCCAGACAATGAGCGAATGCAACGGCGCAACTTCCAAGTTTAGCGCACTGAAGAAGGCTTCACCCAGGCAATCGAATCTCAATCGCATTTCAATGAATTTCAGTTGTAAAATTTTTTCACCGACGAAGGTTGTAGATGTTTCTGCAGGTGTCCGTCTGTCCACCCGTGTACATTTTGAGAAATTGGAATCTGGAAAGCTGCATATGGAAATTAGTTAATGTTGAAAATTAAGCGTTCGCGCCAATAAAATTTGAGCGCGGCTGAAACGCCATGATTTTTTTTTGGAAATGAAACATGGCGTCCTCGCGCTAACCATTGCGTTTCCTCTATGTTTTTGGATTTTTTTTCAAACTTTCAAATTTTAACTAGGGTCGGTGGGGGTAGCTGGGGAAAGCTGAATTTTCAAGCATTAAACACGTGTTTTGAAATAAAAATTTGAGCAATATGTGCTCGACCTCTTGCACATTGCTCGAATTTTGGTTATTTAAAAACATGTGTCTAATGCTTGAAAATCCAGCCGTCCATAGTTGCCCCATCGTCCACAGTTACCACTTCCGACCCTATAAGATTTTCTAGATGCTCATGCGCGGTTATGTAACTTCAGTTTTTGATTTTAAAAAAAGCGTATGCGGGTTTTTGAGTTTTAAAGTTTTTTGCTCATTAGCAAAGTTTTTGGTCGCAGATTGACATGGACAGCTGACACTCTGAAAAAAAAAAAGAAAACGTATATACCTCCTTCGTCGGTGAATGAATAAAATTGTCATGTCGTTATCTCGATTGTGACTGTGAAGAAGAGGAATCAAGGTGGAGTCAAAGCCTGAGTCACCACTTTCCAATCGCATTTTCCTTGTTTACACAGTGCCTAACTTTTGTTCCTTGCTCTTCATATCTCGTTGACCGGGTGGAGTTAAACTGGCAGTAGACTTGATGAAATGTTGACTCAAGTCTCCCTCTGACAGATGGATAAATGGAAAGGGAAGGTATTTAGGTGGACTCGCCATATTATGAGGTGGATCCAACTTTCTCCTTCTTACTTTCTCCCCTCTCCTTCTCTCCTGCTGAGACTGAGGATCATATGGGCAGACTAAACCCTTCACAAATGGTTTTCTTTTATTATAAAACTTTGTTTCAGGGTTTTTATCTTATTTTTATTTATTTTTCGTCTTTCTCTTTTTCTGTATACAAACCTGGAGAGATGATACGAGAAATTGAGAACTAAAGAGAAAATAGAGGAGAGGGGATAATGTCTTTTCCTCGGAAGGGAAGATCATTGGAGGACATCCTGCTGGAATTCCCCCACCCCACGGGGAGGGCGGTGGTAAGGTCCAGGTCCGAATAATTTCGTTTTAGAGGGAGAAAGGTTTCCAGGGTGATGGGAGAAAGTAAAAGGAGAAAGTAACCACATTAAAATGTATAGGAGGTTAATTCTGTTCTTAGTTACCTACCTTGGACTACTATAATTGAACCTCTTGACAGGAGATGGAAGGCTATGGGTGATTTTATGACCACATGGTCTTACATTTTATGCTCTCTTTAGAATCTAATAAGGTAGAGGAATCTAGGCCTTGTCCGCTGAGACTTGAAAATCAGAAGGAAAGATTAGATTCTACTAGTGAGTAAGGTAGCCTCTAGAATAGGGAGCCTACGCACGTAACGGCTGTAGACCATTTTCAGCCTGATATTAACATGCTAAAATGGTCTAAGATCGTTAGTGCTTAAGGCTCTAGGAGCTTAGCAACCCGTATTAGAATAGCGTTCGGATGCCCATAGGACACTTTGAGAAAGTCGTATTATAATCCGATTAGAGTTTGAATGTATGGGAATCTGATTAACTTCCCATCGATTCTCCCATGGTAGTTTACACCGACGAAGGCGGCGCGTCAGCCTGCCACAGTTGTACACCGGACGTCTGTAACAAAGCAAATATCATATTTTTTGCAATTTTATTTTCATTTTTGTTACAGATAAATTCATATGCTCTTTTTTTGTCTGAAGAACCAATTTTTGCACTTTTCTTTTTTTTGAGGGGTTTTCTTACTACTGGAATCCACTTGGCCTAGGGAAACCCCCTTCTATGCCTCATATCCCATGATTTTGGTTCTGACTTTTTGAAAACGCGCTTCGAGCATTCAGATTGCCTACGCTCGTTCGTTGTAAAGAATGCTATACTCCACCTTCGTCGGTCTGTTTATAGCATTCCTCTAGGTTATTAACATATGTTTCTTTGAGAAATTTAGGGTAGTAATAGGAACGAATTCCGGCTAAACAGATTTCAGAAATGAAGAAGAAAAAATTAACCAAGTTTATTACTCTTTTTGAAATGATGCTGTAATTATGTTTAGGGCATGTTGTTTGCAACATGGAGTTATTTGTCTAGAGTTTCAATTGCGTCACCATATTTGGGAGCGAGGACTCTCATTGAAGGAGATCCACTTCAATTTAAATTCGTAACCTGAGATCCTCTGTATATTTCTGTAGAACTTTCCCGTTTGAACTCATCTTTTGTTCAAAGTGGGAGAAGATGAGATGATGGATTCTTCTGTAATGGAAAAAGAGTCAGATTTCATGATCCTATTCTTCTCTGTAAGTATTTGGTGGCTCCCTGTTTCCTGAGAGGGGAGAGTGACGTGGGCGGAAAGAAAAGGTGGTGGTGAAAGTAAAGTGGGACACATTGCAGAAGAGGCGTTCGAATTTTGTATGGTTTCTTGAATATTAAATTTCAATTAAAGGGGGGAGGGGGTGTAGGTGTTACCATTGAAGAATTCTGGAGTAAATGGGAGGGAATGATCGGGATGTTTCTCTGATTAAAATGTAGAAAAAAAATTAAAATCTTCATCCTAGTTTTTCTCTGTGCCTCGAATTCTCTCCAGAAAAACCCAGCTGGAACATATCCAAACCAAAAAAAGTAATTCTTCCACGCTTCCGCATTTTTCCTTACTTTTAAGAAGAAAGACATTTTGGTTTTTTCCAATTTTACGACTCTTCTTTCACCACCCATCTGATTTTTCTCTTGTTATTTACACACTTGGAGCAGCAGCCACCTTTTGTTCTTTTATTTTCTCGAATCCTTCTTGTCTCCCCTTCAAAGCCCATCAAAATGGAAATCAATTTGAAAAGCCAAAGTTTCAGTGTTTTTTCTACTAATTCATTATTAGAGGCGTGCTCCCCTGGATTTCATCATGCTCAGAAGCGAGTGCCTAGGAAACGATAGAACTGGGAATTCGATTTGTGTAATGTGTTAGTTGTAGGGGTGGCTCTGCCATAAATTGAAGGGAAAACTGTCACCTTCCGCAATCCCCCTTTGGTCTCATTTATTAGAGTGAGGAAATCCTTTAGGCTGCCTCGCTAGCAAAGCAAGGGTGGATTTTAGAAGGAAGAAAATGAAAATGAATGAAGTGGGCAAGAGAGACAAATTAACTTTGTCATGGATACCTTTGCATTTACCTAAAATTATTTTTAGGGTGGCTGGAGTGAGGGGAAGGGGGTGGGGTTCCGAGCTTTCACTGGGATTCTGTGAGGGTGGCTGCTGTGGTAAACCTTCCCAGCCATTAGCATACACTTAGGATCTGGTTTCAATGGGAAAATAATCCATAGTAAAATATGTGTGATAAATAATGAGGGTTTTCCCTACTTATCTCTATTTGAAGGCTCTTTTAATCAGCGAATAAATAAACGTGCGTCTACGATGGTCCCAGTTTAAGAAAATCGCTTCACCCTTGCGCCCCCAAATCACACCGGCAGAAGCAAGTCAATTTTGATAAATCGCTCAAGTGGCAGATTTTCATGAACGCAATTAAGGTGCGATTTTACGAAGTTTGTAGTTTTCTTTTTTGCGAAGTCTGCAGCTTTTTTGAGTCATTTGTGAAAATGCACTTGCTTCTGCAGCTGCGATTTGGAGGCGAATCTGTGAAGCTACGGTTTAAACCTACTTTCGTTACCTACTTTTCTCTCAAATTCGCGCGGTCTCGGGTGGCGGGAACTTTTCTGTTGACTAGAAACTAGACAGGCTCAGGCAGATTGTATCCATAATTTTAACGGAAAAAAAATTAGGTCCCTCCCAGCAGCTGATAAACTTCGCGCTTTTGCTTTTGACTTTTTTGTAAAAATTCGCGCGCCCGCTCTATTATGCTACGCGGCAGACACATCCAGACGTGCGTCAAAAGCTGCAAATTTTTCTGCATGAAAACTTACCAAAAAAATCTGCGAACTTTATGAAAGCGCTGTTGTTTGGGTTAATGAACTTTCTCCATAAGTCAGATTTCTGCATGAAAACTTACCAAAAAAATCTGCGAACTTTGTGAAAGCGCTGTTGTTTGGGTTAATGAACTTTCTCCATAAGTCAGATTAGGCATCATCGCTTTCTTCAAACTCGTTGGGTTGTGTAGAATTCTAAGTATTCAAGAATTTTCCCGTTTCCAAGGATATTTTCTGATTTGATTAGAATCGTGTTTCTTTCTCACATTTCATCATGGAAGCCCTCACTTCCGTTTCTACGAGGAGAGCAGGAAGGCAGGATCCTTACTTCGATTTCCTCTCTGGAATCTGATAACGGGAGGCAAGGGGTTAGCTGCCTTGTAGTCAATGAGTAGAATTTGGATAAGCTGATTTTTTGACTTTCCATTTACTACTGTGTAGTTTTGGTTCGTGTTTGGAGAGGATTGACCACTAGTTGCGTGCTCGGGCTTTTCTTTTTATGACTGTGAGAGTTCAGAGGCTTGTAAAGTGCTTATGGTCCTGTATTTTTGAAAATGAGTTTTATTTCTAGGCCAGCCTTAAGATTTTTCCAAGTGAATGAGAGGGGGGAAGAGGGTGAGTCCTATTTAGAAGGAGTCTTTGGATAATTACTTTAATGATTTCCCTGTCAGAGAATAGAAGGAGGCTTTCTCCAATCCTATTCTTATCAAACATAATTGACTTCCTGATTCACTTCATTTCCGCCAACTTACTCCTTGTCTAAATGAGACTAAGAACAGTCCCACTCCTCCTTCTCTGTCCTCCTTACCATTTGACAACTGTCAACAGCCTCGTTCATTAGCTCACAATTGATTTTAACGAAGACAAAATTCCTCCAAGGTATTCCATGGCTGGATTCCTAACATTACAGCCATAACTCCGGGATGTCGACGTGTATCACCCCGAAACATTGAGAAGATACAATGCGCGCATCAACTTTAGCCGGGCCAGCTATCACCTATCTCTTAAATGCTTTATTTCCGGTAGCAGGTTTTTCACAGAGTAATTCCCAGGGATGCGCAGGTCCGGGGCATGAAATTTTCAGGAGAGCTTACTCTGTATAGTGGGGATTTTGGTCAACTAAAGGTCATGAGGCAAATTTGTCATGAGGTCTGGCTTTTTTGTTGACACGAACTCCGATTCTGTGTGCATTTGTGTGTTAAAACTTTCAAACTGGTTATCATACCAAAACGGGTCCCCACCTTGATAGGAAACAAGAAGAATCCTTCAGCACAAGCCAGCAGGCACCGCTTCACTGACTGTTTTACAAAAAAAATGTTGCCAAAACCAAGATTGGCTAAAACTGTAAGCGAACGCTTCGAAATTTTCACTAAAGATCATCCTCTCATGCTTTCATTTTCCGTTTTCTCTTAAATTCTGAAAAATGTGATTTTTGTGGTTTTGAAAAATACTATTTTTCAAAACCACAAAAATCACATTTTTCAGAATTTAAATTTTGCCAAATTTTGCATATTTGATCCTATTTTCAGAAATGAAAAAATTAAGAAATGAGGAGCGAGATAAGGAAAAGAAGGGTATAAAAAATCTCCGAGAAGCTTAAAACTGTCTGTGTCGATTAAAGTTCAAGATCATCGTTCCTTGCCACTTAGAAGTGATAGAACATGTCTGAGCGTTCCCTCCTTAGACCCTTGCGACAAGCCCAACAAATTTTAAGACACTTCTGAGATCCCTGGTCATTCTTCCAATCTCTCGCGTTTGGATGCTTCGAAGCTTCAGAAAATTGGGTTTATATAAGGAGGTGAAATTTACAGCACGCAATTTGTTTGCGGTATATGGTTCTGGGAGTTATCATATACTTGGATGAAAATTACCCCTTTGACTCTAGCTGTTTCTGGGCAACAAGGAGGTTTTTTGCGTATGAGAGAGTCAAATATGGAACTCCCTTAATGTCCATTAAAGTTTCGGATGAAAGCAAACATAATATGAGAGAAAATGAGGGAGGTCGTGATGCCGTAAGCTCTTCAACGCTTAAATCCACATGCTCACTTCGTCTCAGCAAGTACCTCTGACAAAGTTAATGGAAAAATAGGAGCATTTTTTTCATTGGTGAAACTGATTTTTAAAATGTTAATTCTCAACTTTCATTTTCATTATTCACGGGATTTTGTAATTCCCATTCAAATTTTATAGCTTTGAAACACCAGTCTGTATATGCGATTAGTGGTAAGTGTGTAGGGTATAGGAATTTTTATGGACGAAGTTCTACCTCCTAGAAAAACAGGAGCTTTAAGTTATGAATTTTCTTTTGTTTATAATAATAGCCTCGCGTGGCTCTCTCACTTTCTCCTCATCTATTATGACCGAGGCGGTTGTCAAGTTTTCATTCAATCAAAAGCGACTAGCTTTTCTTGAAAAGTAGAGTGAGTACCCCGCCCTTCCGCCTCACCCGCCCATTGTTTACTCCCCTGACTTTAGTCTATGGAGGAATGCTTTTTTGGCAATATCCGTTGACTCAATTTCCTTCCGGCGGAGCTACTGAGCTCAAAACTATAAAATGAGAAAGTGAAAGCGTGAGAATTTTCTGTCTGCTTTTCTTTGCTCAGTCCCGAGCATCTATTCATCTCATGGGAAGAGAGAGCGGATGTGGGATTTCCTCATGG
>JABASM010000903.1:0-17824 GCA_019776545.1 Brachystomella parvula | reverse complement strand
TTTACCCCCGCCAGACCTCATTCACTCCTCTAGGGTCACCAATTGAGAAAGATCAACAGGCAACAAGGGTATAGTAAAAATCTGGTTCCTGTTTTTTTTTCTCACCAACTCAGAAAATACATTTTTACATCAAATTCGCTTTAGCACAACGCAAGGGACTGCCAGTAAAACTCAAGGCTTGTGAAAGCCATCCTGCTCAAGTCCATAAATCAAACTTCAAATAAGAAGAGATGCTAAGCCTAGCCTACTCATATATCCCGTTTGTCATGTATCCGCTAACAATGGCTGCTATAATTATACATTCCATTGAGAGTTTTCCTGTGTTTCCATTTGATTAAGATGTCATACTACCCACAGATTCTTAAGAAAGAAATATGAGGCCCTTCCTTTATGCATAAATAATGTTGCTTGGATTTTTGTCTTGAAAAAAAGGAGAGTGAGTCTCTGTTTTCACTTTCTCTTTCCCTTCTTTCTCCCTGGGTTTCTATTTCATATGAGAAAAAAAGGAAGTGAATCATTTTCATCCAGTGATGACGATCCTGATGGTATTTTGGTGTATAGTAGAAATAATTACTCCCCTTCCAGCCTTGGATCTTCTGGGAGTGAGAGGCTTCTCAGAGGAAAGAGCCAAGAGCCTATCATCGACCTTTTTCTCCTCCCTTAAACCGGAATTTGTGAAAGGAGGAAAAGAAAGACGCAGAGCCATGGGAAACTCCTTTCTTTTTATACATGAAAGAAAGAGAAAACACTTTCTTAACCAAAAGAGGAAGAGATGTGGGAACTTTTCCTGTTAAGTTTAGAAATATCTTGCCAAAAGTATAGTGAGGTTTTTGAGTGTAACTAATGCCTCAGCTCCTCTCTAATCCCTATTCAAAAAAAAATCCCTGGAGCGAGTACATGTCTCAGAAGCAGCGAGTATGTAAAACGATAGATTCTCCGTAATCAACTTCCATGTCTTTCACAGAGAGAGAGAGAGTAAGAAAATTCAAATTTGTAGAATAAATTCAATCAGAAGGAGAAAGTGTACTGGAATCGATATGCGGCACTTTCAGCCTGCCTGATCAAATAGAGGTTATAGCCAATTCTCTAATTCATGAATTCTATGTTTGCAAAGTGGTGGAAGTTGCTTTTTCACTGAGGCATGGCTACTGTCCAGTAATTACACTGTAAGAAGTCACTGAATAGCTGCTGGCCCAGGAAAAAAAACTCCTACCGCTTTTTATTGACTCTAGAAATTATTTTAGGTTTGTGTGGACATTTTAGTGTTAAGAAGGCTGACACGTCCGCAGGAAAGAGCAGAGTGTTCAGATGTATAGGAACGAAAGGAGTCTAGGGAATCATCCAAATGGACAGAGGGAATGGCAGCGACCAGTGTCTTCCATTGCTTTCATAGTACTTTCTCCCAAGGACTACCTACTGATAAGCAAGAAACGAAATTGACAGGATCGACTTCTGCTCGAGGACTTTCCATCCTCGTCCTCACCTAAACCAAAAAACTTCTCAGAATTCTACCTTCCTTCCCCTTCTGTCTCCGCCATCTCCTCTTCGTGCTTAAAAAGTCCTGAACCCCAAAAACTAATTTAATTCCATGATCCTTCCAATCGACTGGGCCTACAACTTTCTCCTCTCCGCACATACGGGGCGAGGGTCTTGAGGTGTTCTGGATTTGAAAAGGAAAAGTTTTCCTTCCTTTTTTTTTCTCTACCTGATCAAGTTAAGGTAAAAGTAAAGCCAGTGGACGTTCTGCTTCACTTAGTCTCTTCAAAAAAAAGTCTGAACGTGAAAAAGAAACTTGAAGTCGTAGACGGTGTCGAAATGCTACTTCCGATTCAACCAGTCGAGACATTTTTCTTTTATAAAATACTATCTCCAATCACTTCCCGTATGATAACTTATTGGCTTGAAAAAAGTCAGAGCCTTAGTGATATAAAAACAACTTTAATTTCCTGTGTATGTCAAGGATGGTAAGGAATCTGGAGTTTTTTATTTTTCTGTAAGAGACGTTCTCAGAGCACTGCTTTCACTTAATGTTATCTTTAGGGGAGATTGTAGAGAAAATGCTGGTCCATTAAGTTGTAAATGCTAGGGACGTGTGTGTCCGTTTGTTGTCTCATTCTCCAAGTTGACACTCCGAACTTCATCTTGAGTGATATAAAGAAGTGGAGGAGGAGATTGGTAGATAATAGCTTCCATGTTATTTTTGATGCTTCCCGTGAGAGATTCCGCAAGTTATATTGCTCTATTATTTGTCTGTTTTTCTCTAGCCGCTTTTCTTCATTTCACTTTTCTGTTTACCTTCTTCCATTGAAAGTGAGTAAGTGCCGCTACTTATTCTTCCTCTCCGGACTTTCAGCCTCCTCCTCTCTCATCCGCTTTCTCCTCAAACTTTTCTCTTCTCCTTATTCGCAAAAATGAAGTTTATAACAGAAGGAAGAATTCCTCTAGAGATTATAGACTCCTATTTTTCTACTGTTTTCATTTTTTTTTCCTTCTATTCGTTCGGGAAAGCTTGATGTCTATTTTTACTATTTACTTCTTCCTCTTTTCCTCCACTTTGAGAGGAGAGGAACTTCGGTCCTCGTCATAATAGATGGGAAGGAGAGACTTAAAATTCCCTTAAGCTCTATGAATACTCCTGACAGCTCCTTCTTCATCCAAACTCACGAGTCTTTCTCATTTTACTTTCTTTTCTAAAATTTAGGATTTGGATTCTCTTCCTTTAAGAAATATACCCTCAATTCAGAGTCCATTCATACAGTTCACAGTCTCACTTTTTTTTGCAAAGCATGATCCCTTGATTTATTTCTAGTCCTTGAGCGGAAGGCTAGAGAAGGGATTCGTGCTTAACTAAGAGCCAAAGCCACAACAGTTATATTGTGATGTGGTTTTCTCTCTGGACTCGAATACGAAAATGGAAAGAGAAACTGGAGGTCGAGTTAAAGTGAATTTAGTTCAAATGAATAAGAGCATAACCGTGTTTTTTGTATCCCTTTGTTCAAGAATAAAATAAAGTAGGCTGAGACAGAAGAATGGCTTCCATCACTTTCCCTTGGACCATTGTTTCCTGAACTGACGTATTTGTTTACTTTCCATGATGCCTCTGAATTGTCACTATGTATCTTTTCTAGAGATCTTTTATAAAAAGAAATGAATGATGAGAGAGTGGGGATGATAGAGTGGAATGGGCTAAAGGAACCTTGAGAAATTTTCTATTTTCTGCAGAAATGGAGAAATGGCTCTGTCTGGATATTTATGAAGATGATTTGAAAGAGAAATATCAGGAGGAGTATGAGAAGAAGCAGAAGAAAAAGATACTGATCTCTTCCCTCTGGGTCTGTAGTAGAAGGCGGTAGGTGTGCAAATGTAAAAAATACATTTATGGAATACAAATGATAGTGGACTTGGTTTCTTTCTCCGCAGAGAAGAGATAGAATCCATAGAAACTCCAAACTCTTCGTGCTGTGATTCACAATGGAGAAAGTCTGGCCTTTTCCCCATCATCTTTGATGTCAACTGACACTTGCTTCCCTACTTTCTTCCAGCCAACCACCATAAGACCACAAGCCCTTTGTAACAACTCTTCTTCTTCTAACTTGGCCAAAAATTTCTTACACCTCGCCAATTTCTAATTCGCTTCCAAAACTTTTCTCCTCTCCTTCCAGTCGCGGCTCGTTGAGAGAGAAAGTGTCGATGACTTTCTTTCTCTTCTCTCCCTTAACCCTTACTCACTTCTCAGCTTTTTTTTTCTATTCTGAAACTGAACTTACCGCAGGGCTTCTCTGTAGTGATGAATGGCTTTCACCGTATTTCCAAGATCCTTCTGGAGATTAGCATAGTTATAATGCATCTTTGCATTTTGTGGAAGAGAATTTAATCCCGACCTGTGAAATCAAAGCCAGTTATTTTTCATCTTATATAAAAACTTATGGAGAATTTTTAATGCAAAAAAAAAAGAAAATGAAAAATGGGAGTGGTTTTGACATATTTAAACCAGATGGATTTAAAATCAAATTAAGGACCTGGGATCATTACCGTCTCTCTTTTCTCTTTTCTTAAAAAAATAATATAAAATGGTGGTAAGAAGGAATGTAGGAGCGAGAGGATGTTGTTGCATGTTCTTAGGATTTGAATAATGGGTTTTGGAGTGGAAAATTCTTCTCCTCTGGTAAAAATTAAATTCTAATAATATCCTTTCTCCCTTTTATCCCTGAAAATAGGAAGAAGAAAGTGGAAGTTGATGGTATCTTACGTGAAGAGAGATTCCCGACTCCGCCAGTCCCCGTTTCGAACCCAAGTCTTTGTGGTAAAGAGACAGAGTCCAATAATAAGTACCGCCTTAACTAGGTAGATCCTTGCAGGGGATTTTTGGGATGAAAGCAGTCTACCCGTTCCCACGCCCAGTAGTAAACTAAATCCCAAGCTGACAAATAAACTGAGTTATTGGAAAGCGTTAATTAAATTTTATTATTGTTATTAACCCGCTCTCAGATAAATCAAATCCATTTCTTCTTATACAATTCAATTTTGTCAGCTACCAAATTTCTCTATTCTTTATTTATGTTTTCAGCCTTTTGTACTGAAGAAATCCCAGGGCGAGAAAGTGATGAATGTCTTTCTTTTGACCCCCTAATCTTTCCTCTTTTCACGCAATCCTTTCAACAATGGATTAATTGATTATTGATTCTTCTCATTCTGCGTGGCAAGAGGAAGTTAAAGCCAGACCTGTTTCTTGGTCATTGCAGTTACTAATTTTTTTTGTTACTTTTTCAGAAATCAGGAATATAAGTAGTCGAATGTGGAAAAATGTTACTTATAAAAATTTGCTGATAGTACATGAGAATTCGTTCTTTTACGATTCGTTCCATTCTATACTGTAATTCTCACATTTCATCTTGTTCAGATATTTTTCTTCAGCTAACTTTTTTTAGTTTATATACCTTTTGTGTGATGGAGATGAAGAATATATATGAACGAAAGGAAATTGGATTTGGGAGTTATGAATTCATACTGAAGAGAAATGTGATTGCGGATTGGGGAAAGCGGAGAAAGTTTTTTTTTTCTTTTTTTTTTTTCTTTTTTGCAAGGGGAGGCTGGAATCAATCTCGTTTCTGGTGCTTTCTCAGCCCTATCTCTCTATTATTGGATGGAAGTGGATTTGGATTATTGGCGTTGTTGATGTCAGACGACCTTCCAAAGAAATATAGGGAGGCTATGGATTATTCCCAGAGGGACTTGACCAATCCACGTCAACAAGTCTCTAGAGATCTCTTGCCTCTTTTTTCCTAACATTTTATGCTTCCCCTATGTAAATGCCGACCTGCACACTTCCTCTCCCTTTCTCTTTTCCATTTATTGGGAATGGACTTCCTGAAGAATTTGATTTGATTTTTACTTTGAAGAAGTTAGCTTACCTAGGAATGTAGAGTACTCTTTCAGCAACGACGAAACCGACGCGGAAGAGAAGATTCGACGCAGGGATAAATGGAATGATGAGAAATGTCAAACCAACTACTAGGTCTCTTCGTGTCTTCCCCTGGAAGAAATAATTCGGATATGAAAGAGTATATGTTCAATCTCAGACGGCAGTAATTCAGGTTTTCTTTTCTATTATCGAAATTGTTTTGTTCTTTGTAGAAGAGGGTAGAAGGGAAAGAAGAAAATGAATTTCCCCCATAGTATTTACCTTTGAGATGAGATAAAATATTGAGGAGAATATAAAGCCATAGAAGAGAATGGAGATTAGGTTCCGTGAGTCCGACCATCCCTGGACGAGTGGAATTGATCCCATTTGCCAATCATAGTTAAGTGATATCGGGGCGCAGAGGAGCCAGAAATTGAATGCTGGCAGGTATGCAAATGTTCGAAATCTAGAGAAAGCAGGAAATGCTTGTCAAAGATTGAATGGAACAATTCCAAGAACTAGAAAAAATTCAGAATTGGTGAGGGAAGGCATTTCTTTGATTTACCGTGTCATTTTGGATTTGGCGAAAGAAGCAGGATTGTCTTGGTCAGAGAATTGCGGCAGGGATCCCTGGAGCATGAGAAGACGGAAGCACATGAAGGCTAATCCCTACGGAAAACAGGACCGAGAAGAGAAAAAAAAATGATGCATAAGAATAATTATAAGTTTTGATTCATGGGAGCTCTCCTTTTTCTTAGCGTCTTTTCATTTTATTGCTAAGGTCTTTCCTTCTCCTGGCTTTTTCTCTCATCGTTTGGCTTTGTGGAGAAGAAAGTGGAATGAATGATTTTATGATTATTAGAAGGCGAGGGAGAGATTCCAGAAGATAATGAAACTCTAGTAGAGGAGAGAGAGAAAAAAAAGACTTTCCCTGAAAAGGAGGATTAATTTTTGGAAATGGAGAGGAAAAATCTAGGAATAATGGGAGTAGAATTTTATTTCCTTACCGCAAATCCTACAATAAATAATCTCTTGAATAAATTGTGTGCCTCAGAGCTGCTCCGCTTTCCCATTATTACGTAACTAAAAAAGCAAAATTAATTTACCTCATTAGAGCCCTCATCATTCTTAACTCTTTATTTTCAGATGCGGATTTTTACTTACTCGTAAAGGAGTCGACGGCGAAGGTACAAGTCCCATACAAAATTAATCCCGAGGACCGTGACGCCATGCTCCTTTGATAGCATTGCACCAAAGGCCAAGACGACTGATATCAAAATATACTTCTTCCCAAGAATCAATTCCTTTTGAGACCTGGAAAGAAAATCATGAGCGTAAGTGCTTAGCTTTATTTAAAATACCTTCAGCACATTCTGTACTCGAATATTGGATTATATGGACTTTCACTAAAAGAGTCTAAAAGAGTCCTGTGTCATATTATTAACCAATATCCTTTCTCCTTCGCAAGGCATTCTGAGGAAACAGATGCGTTCGAATTTCCAGAATTTAATAACGTTGAGGAAGAGCCTCCAGTGAAATTCCTGTTTGCAATAAGGCTACCGATTTTCATATTGAATTTCAGAAACGTCGGTAAAGGAGCGGAAGCTTCCAGAAAAAAAAATACCTTATCTAAAGGAGAAAAGTCTTCCTCAGCTTAAGAAAATAGGCATTTCTTCTGAAACGGGTCTCTTTACAAGTGCCTTCAGATATTAAGTTATTATCTGCACAAGATTGAAAAATTACAATCCTGAAAGAAAGAATTTTTAAATGGAACGGATTTTGCCGATATTAGTTTCCTGGGAAGAAAAGTCCTCCCAGGCTATGAAACCTAGGAAGTCTTATCCTGTTTTTTTTTTTTTTTTGAGAAGCAGTAAAATAAAAGGGAAAAACATTTGAAAACTCACGATGATAAGGAATAATTATCATTTGTACCGGATTTATTGTGCATTCAATCTTTCATCGAAGCTTAACACAAAAAAAAAATCCAAAAAACAAGACCGTATAAAAGTAAGTTGTGTGTAGAAAATTATAATCTAAAATTTTAAAATAAAATTTAGATTTACTGCACGTATACTACGGATGAATTAAAAAATGGACTTAAAGTGCAGCACCCTGATTGCAGAATTTAACTAATGCTTAATAATAACCTGGCAAAGATCATTAAAGTGTTAATCGCTCATGTAATTAAAAGACGGTTAGAGGAAATTAAGCGGAAGTTTGAGCCCTGTTCCTTTTCTCAAAGAATTTCCTTTGTAAAGTTGCTAGGTGGTGGGATGGTAGTGATAAGAACTAATTGGGTGTTGGTAGTAGTGGACAAATTGGGAGGATAAATATGGCATGCTATCACGCAATTTCTTTTTCCAAGTAATTAGGTTTAGGTGTGTCCATAGTAACTGATTTCCCTCCTTAATCACTCGTCTCTTTGCCTCCTTCGTGGATAAAAAAGGAAGCTTTCACTTCCGCTCTGTTTCCTCAGTTCCATCTGATTCTTTAAGGCTGTTGTGTGGCTTTATTAAGGAGTCAGAGAAAAGGAGAGAAAGGGAGGCGTCGAGGGAATGTCTATATGGTATTAGTCAATTGCTGGATTTTCTCTTTTTCATGCTATTTGTCTCAAACGACTTTCCTTTGAGTGGTTTTGAGTGATTAGTTGTTGAACTTTCTTTTTCCCTCTCCGTCCAAATTGGAGATTAGGATTATGAGGGGTATTGAAAAACGGGGAAAACCCTCCCTTCAAAGTTTTTTTTGATATGATCTAGAGGAGAATTTCTTCAAGGCTTTCACTCACTTGGATTTTTATGGTGAGGTTGACGGCCCATTTGAGGGAAGGCATCATAACTTGTTCAGAAAAAAGGAATCCTCATAAAAAAAAATCTTTTTGGAGGAAGAGATTTTTTTATGGAAAAACTTGTTGAAGACGGATTTTAAAGGAACAAGATGCTGTTTCCCTTTCGTTTGAAAACAGAAGAGAGTTTGGGAAGAGGAATTACACCAAATAAACTTTCCTCCTGGAAAGTCAGTGACGTATATTTTATGAGAGTTCTTATGAAATTATCTGTCTTTACGAAATAGAGGGGAAGTTAAGGAATAGGAATCTTATTATTACTTTATTCATTTTATATTCCCCTATCCTATCTCCCTCTACGGGTTTTCAACTTTAACTGAAGAAGGGGTCCTAGTAATTACTCCATGTCAGAACGAATTTACTTTTTCATAACTTAAACCCAGAAAGCAGGGAGGGCTAATCAGAATAACTGGGTTTACAGGCTTCAACTTCAGACCTTTCACCTTTTGAAGAAAGGAAAGCTCTCCTTGTAAGTACTACTCTCGGATTCTATGGGAAGGAGTTAAAAAGTTGGAGAGTGTGAATGACAGAAACAGAATGAATTTCAATAAGTAGAGTTTGATGAGTAGGGAAAAGTTGGAGGAAGATGTGTTGATAGAAGGAAAGTATAAAAAACACACTTACTTTTTTCCAAGGAATGGGGAGTAGGAAAGATTCGAAGTTGGGGGATGAGGGGGAGTTATGAGATTTTGCAGTTTTTTTTTCGTCATACTTTAGCCCAACCAGAATCCAGCAAGGATTTGTCACACGCCACTTTTTTTTTTTGCTCCCTCGATCTCTTCAAGAATTCATGATTCTACTCTATCTAACATTTCACTCAAGTTTTGTATAATCGTCTTATCACTTTCTCCATGATTATTCCGAAATATTCCCTTCCCTCATTCCAAATTCTTAAACTTGAAAAAAGGTTGGCTCTGGCTCAGCATTAGTTTCACCATTGAGAGTTCCTTGGTTGGAGGTAGAGAGAAAGTGTCGTGTCGATCAGGGAGTTTATCTTACCCAACAGACGAAGGAACCTGTCTATAAAAGCGTGGGAATTAAAATCAATAGGAAGCCCTCCCGGTGACACCGGGAGCCACCTCGCACGACTATTGTTTCCTTAACAAAGGGATTCGAATGTATTTCCGCTTCCCATATTCTTCTCTTTTTTAATTCCCATTTGAGAGACTCCTGGAGGAATATTTCTGTTAGAATTCTCGTAAGGGCCTATAAATTCTATTGCCAAGTTCTTGCATCTGACGGGTTAGTTGTTAGTTATTCATAAGGGAGGAAGAGACTAAGATGGTGAGAGGAAGAGAGTCTATTGCCAAAATCCTGACACTTCTTCCTCCATCATCATCATTCTCATCATCTCCTCGTTTATAATTAGTAGCATTGACTTTGAGCCAACTTTCTCAGTTTAGCTGAGGAGGACGAATCTCAGGTGGAAGTTTAGTTTCTTTAATTACCTCCCAACTTTCAATTCCCACAAATTTCTTTCTTTTCTTTTTCTGCTCATCAACTTTCTCCGCTCTCCTTTTCCTTGTAGAAAAAAGTGATTGCCTAGCTCATCACTTTAACTCTCTGGAATTAAAAAGTAAGAGTAGCCTTTAAACTTTCTCCAAAGTTTCCGTACACCCCCATAAATTAAATTCTTTTTTTTCTTGTTACGCTATGAAAAGTTTTTACTCGGTTCGTTAAGCTGAGGGAATTGAGTTTTCCATTATTTAGATTTAAATTATGGATTAATTATTGAAGGAGGCAGGCAAGGCACTTGCTCGGTTCCTTTTCCAGATTTTTGGCTCGTTTGGAGCTATGGGCAGGAGGTAATTATTGTTGGGGGTGGGTCCTATTGATTGGATAATGAATGGAGCGTTGTCTTTTTGAGAATGGGTGGGTGCTTTGGGAGTTGTTGTTGAGGCACCAGAAGAAGCTTAGTATACAAGCTCTTGTCAAATTGGCATTATGCTCTTCCACGGTAAAAGCATAGGAAGTTAGTTGGAAACTGAAATAAAAAATGCATAGGTTGACGGCTCAGTTCCTCTCCTACCAAAGAGAAATCGATGAAGTTAAAATGTGAAAAAAAAAGTCCATGCATTTCAGTTCAGTGGGTTTTCACCAATTTCATTCCTTTCCTCCAACCAATTCCACCGTCATGACTCTCGGGGTTGATAAGTTAAAAGGAGTGTGGCTATGATGGGATTGCTTTTCTAAACATAGCTTTCTCTCTTTTCTTACTTTGTTTTCATCATTTTCCTCCGAGTTCTCTTTGATAGAGTTGAGTAAGAAATTACTACTACGTCGAGGTTTTTCAGCTTGTTTCATTCCCAACTCGACCTATTACAAAGTTTTTTTTTCCTCTATGAAGAATGAATGGGTGAAGAAGCAAAATCGTTCCTTAAATTGTAAAGGAAAATTGCCGATGAGGCAGTTGTTGTTGTCTCAAAACTGTTACTTGTGTAAAGGTTTCTGCCTGCCTTGACAAATCATTTCCTTTGATCACCATTGTGAGAAGACAGAGTGATTCATAGCTAGGAAATTCTTGAAGAAGGGAAGCTCTTTCCCTTTTTTTTCGGTGAACGAGGAGGTTCCACCTCACTGGATTAAACAAATATCCTTCCTTCTCCCCCTATTCTTTTTTTTTCTCTCTTGGAAAGTTAGGTGTTGGAAATTTGCAATCCAGAAAATTACTTTCACTCTGTCATTCCCTGCAAGTCTGCCAAACTGAGGACAGAGATCAAGGTTTATCTCCGCCGCTCCTGCTGTGGGTGAGACACCGCGAATGGTTCCAAACTTGTTACTCCCCATCTCTAGAGCTCAGAAACTAATCCTCTTTCCCCACCACTACTGAGGATAAACATGCAAACTCTGTAGATCATATATAGAAGGTGGGGGGGGGGGGGGGGGGGGTTGAGAAGCAGGTGGTGGTGGAAGCTGCTGCCTTTCTCCAAATTCTACTAGGTCTATACTAATAACAATGATCTCATTTTCCCTCAACTCTCATTCCCGTACGCACGACTTTCATTCTCATTATTATTGGCAGGGAGAGTGAAGGGAGAAATGATCCCAGTTGTTGGCGTGTATGATCCAGAGTAAGAGTAGTCAGTCAGTTCATGCATAAAAAATATTCTGAGCTTTGTGATGATGAGGTTTTTGGGTTTGGGTGGTTCTAGGGGTACTTTCCTCTCCCAGACGCTATCAAGGTAGAAGAAGTCTTTTGTTTCCCTGTGTGAGAGTGGAGATTCTCCCTTCTAGAGAAAAGAGAATAACCAGTTGTCACACGTGGGATGGAGGGAGAAAGTGGGAGAAAGTGTCCATGCCTTGTAAAGCTATTTGTTCCACATGCGAGGTTTAAGATACTAAAAACAACGGAAAAATCTTCCATCCTATAATAAATTTGTCAATCCATTTTTATTTGTCTATTTCTCTAAACAAATAAAATTCTAGGAAATGCTTTTGAGCTCGTTCTGCTCAGGTTTCTCAAAATCAACAGAAAAAAAAAACTTGGAAAAAAAAATTTAAAGGAAAAGTGACAGATCATAAGGTTTCTTTTTTACGGTCACCGTGGTGGCTGTAGAGTTATTCCTTTGACTTTTTATACTTTACTGTGCAGTGAAAAGGATGTAGAAGTGGAGGGGGTGGGAGAAAGCATTTGATTGCGAGGTTCCCTGGGGCACAGGAAAAGCAACTAAGGCTTCGCTACTCTGACGACCAAAGGGAGAGGATGCCAAAAAGGAACCAGGAAAGTTTTTTGCAGAGAAAATAATGCGCTTTGCACTTCGTAACTCTCCCCATTCTTTCTTCCCTATCGTTTCCTTGTTTTTGTGTTAGGAGAATCTTATCGTGGGTCACAAAGAAGAAAGGAGGCTGGGAACTACTCTTCTCTCTGACTTGTTTATGCATTTTTGCAGAGTCCTCACCCTTAAAATGACTGTGGAGAAAGTCTTCTTATGAGAGTTAGAATGAGGTTAGTGAAAGTTAGAATGAGTTAAAGATAAGAACCCTGTACGCTGTATGCAGAGGGCTTAGATTTTGGGGGATGGTGAAATTTGTCAGTGACTCTGTTTCCGCCACTCCCCTACTACACTATACCCTCCTTCACTCCTTTAGTCTCGGAAATGATGAATGAATTTAAGAGACTTCTACCTTACCTGTGATAGGAGAGAAAGGAAGTTAAGACAAAGAAAGCTGCCAGAACGTCGGCTCTTCCCACAATCCCAGATACCTGGAAAGAGTCAAGTTGAAAGTACTTTTAGAAAGAATAAATCAACGTCACTCTCTCTTTCATTCCTTTTACTTTCTCCGTGTATTTTAGAGCACTATATAGGAGTTATGGTTTATTGATTTAATTCTTGACAAGTTGTTCTTTTTTAAAGCTATTTATCAATTTTCCCTGGATAATAGAATGCAGAAATTATGAATTCCGGATTTCCATTCCGATTCTTACCGCTTCTGTGTGAATGGGATGAGCTGCGAAGTGGAGACCTGCGATGAGGGCGCTGACTTGTTTCATGTGAACCACTTCTAGGCATATCCGGACGAAGAGGAGAGAGACTATGGCATGGAGGGCTACATTCACTATGTGAAATCCCAATGGCTCCAGATCATGTATCAAAGCATTGAGTCTGAAAATCAAAGGAGAAAAATTCTTTTAGAATTCTCTTTTTCTTTGGATTTGATAATTTATTGGAGGAGAATATGTATGTTGATTTGGTTGGGGATAAAGGAGCATATAGAAGTAGAGAGAAGAAGAAGAGAGAGGAAAGTTTACGTAAGGAATAAGTCTCTCTCTCTCTCTCTTTTTCTAGTGAAAGTTGAAGGGGTTTGATGCATGACTAGTTTGGAAATATTTTAAAGTTTATAAAGTGAAAGTGAACGATTTGAGTAAGGGCAGGAGGAGAAGATTAGAAACTTGGTTGCTCATGTGTGGCGTTTTTCGTAATAGGGAAAACTCTGGAAAGAAAATGTTATTGGGTATCTTCCTCTTCTGGTCTTCTGTCCTCCTTATTCTCCATTATACTCTTTTGCATAGTTTAGAAATTGAATTTCTGTATAAAGAAAAGTTTGGAAGTTGGTTTCTTTCTCTGCCTCAACCTCTTGTTGTGTGTGTTATGCATACTTATCTCTAAAACGATTACGGGCTTTTCTCTCTTTCTTTCGTTTTAAAGTTGGCAAGAAAAGGAAGAAAGTGGAAAGGAAAGTATCTGGGTTCGACTGTTCTTAGAATAGGAGCCCCCTTCTGATAGAATCAAAGAATTAGGAAGAGAATCCAGTCCAAGGAATTGCTTTTCTTCATTCCTTTCTCCTATGCAAAACGTCTGACTGAATTTAGTTCTAGAACAAGGGCATGTATTTATTGCCAGGAGCGGAAGAAGAGAGAGAGAGAACCAGAGGGAAAAAACTTGTCTCAGAAGAGAGTAGAGTTTACTTTCTTTTCCTTTCCTTCCGCTTCAACGAAGGAATACTGCGAGTCCGCATTTTATACTTTGATCTATGAAAGTTTAATGATGATATTTTTCTTCCCTCGGACTCTCCTTTTAGCTTATCCCTTTCTAGAAATCTTTAAAGCATTCTAGATGAACTCTTTTAAGAAAAATTTACCATTTTTACAAGTTTCTACCCGAAAAGAGAAAAATTATAAATTATTGTTAAATTCAATTTAGTCTCGCATCGTTACACTCCACATTTTTGAAGTGTGTCAAGGAAACATAAAGAAAACATGAGAGTATTTTTGCAATGTAGGGAGTGAGTTTGTTTTTACCTGAAATGTGTTTTAGGATTCTGAGAATTTAGATCACTTTAGAGAAATCAGATGGGAAGTCAAGATATACGGAAATCAGAAATTGAAATCAGACTTGTACTGAGACTCGGATATTGAAAGAAAAGGCATGTCACTGAAGAAAATCCTGAGTGAAGACAAATTGCGATTTGCGTGACGTTTAGGAATGTATTGAAGTTCTTTACATTCTTTTTTTTCTGGATTCGAATCCCCTGAATCTTTTTTGGTCTTCCAATAATTTAAATAAATCTAAAAACTTCCTTCTGTTTATTCCAATCCTACTCTCCATAATTCCTTTTCCTTCTCATTCCCAAGTCCTATTATAAGAGGAAATAGACTTGAAGATTGTGAAAGAAATGAAGAAAGGACTTACATAACCTTAAGTTCGTTTGAGAACGAGGAAAAAGAGCCCATTTTCCCTCCCCTCGCTTATTTTCTCATCCTTTCTCTTTTCACATATTTCCTGCCGCTTTCATATTTTTTTTTTTTTAAGAATTTCCTAACAACCATGTTTCATATTTTTTTATGAGGGAAAGTTAAAACGGATCAATTTTTCATACGAATCCTGACACATTACGACATAATCTCGCCCTCCTGTCAAGTCCTTTCTACACTTCATCTCGGTTTTATACCAAAGGACTTTCTCCTAAAAAATCTGTAGGACTGCGTAGGCGGCTTTCTTCCTCAGAGCATATAGAGCAGAAAGAGTCTTAAGCCATAATAGAAATTGGTGTCAGTTTTAGGACGCCTCAAGAACAACTTTATTCTTTCACCATGTGCGTTCTGTCCTTAAGGCAGAGAAACTCAGTACAAAGATTTTCTCTTAACTTTTGTTTTCATTCTTCCAAGTGCAAAAAATTCCCAATATAATACAATATGAGCAGATGGGCTGTAGGAGTCTAAGGAATCTCTTATTTGTAGTAAAATACACGGCAGATGGTGAGATGGAAAAAGATTTTTCCAGTGGTCAACTTAGAAGTCGGAGATTGAAGTTCTCATCGAGCAGAGGACAAAAGTTTCCTTATGAAAACGTTCTTTACTTCTCACAGACTGGCTCATTTTTCCGAAGTTAGTTTGGCGGTGTGGTCCTCTCGGATCTCTTTCTAAGTTGACTCCGTATGCATGAGCGGGCTAGAAAAAGTTGGGCTATCTCCACACTACATCGTATCCTACAGTTTCTCTTTCCTCTACTCCATATACGACCACCGCTGAAGGGAAAGACAGAAAAAGAAGGAAAAAATAAAACTTTCTCCTAACTTATTTTTCTTAGTTTTTTTCCCTTCCTCAAGGCAGAAGTCTTTCTTTTCTCATGTCTCTCCTTTATTTACTTCCTCTTTTTTGACTGTTTACTTCTTCAGGTCCACATGTTGGAAAAAAAGAAGTCGAGTGATTCATGGACTGAACATGAGACTGCCCCTACTCTGCTCTACAAGCGAGATGCTTTCCCCTCTAAAAACTAAAGTAAAACGAAGAGAGAAAGGAGGGTTGTATTAACTACTACTGACCAGTTTTATTTTCTTTGGCTCCGTTCTTTGATTAGATTAGGAAGTGAGACAAGAAGTATAGTAGAGTACTTGGTCATTAGGTAAGAGTATAAAAGCCTTTGAAAGAAGGAAAAAGTGATTATTGTGAGAAGAGAATTGATTTACATGAAGATTAGCCTCACTTCGTGTTCATTATTATCCTGATTATTCTAAACAGGTCCAGAAGGCAGAGAGGTAACGAGCCCTTAAGTATAATCCAGTATGACAGATTGCTTAATGGCCCAGCTCAGAGAACATAACTCAGTGGAGAAGATTCCGAGCTCTCCTCCTGGAGAAAGTTCCTTGTTACGAACTTTCATTTTATGTTAATTTCTTTCACTTGGGAGAGGAGGATAGGAGGGGGTGACGTAAAGGAACAGACTTCCTTTCCTAGTTGAGATGAAAGAAAGAAGAGAAAGTGAGGTTCTCCGAGAGGTAAAAGTTGAGTGTGTAGAGTTTTGGGTGATGGTGGTTATTAAGTGGTTCAAGGATTTTAATGTAAACAAGAAGGGTGAGAGATTTTTCTTAAAATTCAATTTTGGTCAACTAGAGTTTTACTTCGTTTTTCCTTGACAAGGACTTCCGGTTTGGAGAAGAGGGGTGAAGGCGTATTTTTTTAATTTAGTACTCCTATTACCATTCTCTGATCCTCTGTCCGGCTCAAGCCTTTCCCTGGGCCCGTCAGTTACGAGAAGGATGTCAGGCGTCGGGCCCTTCTTTAGGAGTCTCTCAGGCGGTGTGTTGAGTTGACATCGATATCATTTGACAGGGTGACAGGTGCCACAAAGGACTTTCTCAAACTCAGACATTTGACGAAGAGCAGCTGCCTAACCAACACTAACTTTCTCATTCCTTCCTCTCATTCGTCCACATATAGTAGACTTACTTGTCACCAGTTTAAAACTTTCCCCCTTTTCAATTTCCGCATTTCTGATCAAAATTCTAATAAACAACTGAGAATCCCCCTCCTGCATCTCTTACTTTTTTTTTGCTCGTTATCTTTCCTCTGCTCGTTTTCTCCATTCTTATCTCCCTTCCTTCACTTTCCACTTTGTGATTATTTTAGGACTAATTGTAGAAGGATTAAAACTGGCCAATAAAAAATTCGGATTTTTTTGTGGAAAAGTAAAAGCGAAAAATCGGAAGTTTCTACAAGGGAAAGGGAATGAGAACCAGATTTTGAAGTCTTTCTAAGTCTTTCACTTCCTTTATCCTTGTTGATATGATACTTTCAATGGTAGAAAGTGTAAGGAAAGCAGCGGAGCTAAGAAAATGTGG
The DNA here is from genome assembly GCA_019776545.1 of Brachystomella parvula. Lineage (NCBI taxonomy): Eukaryota > Metazoa > Arthropoda > Collembola > Poduromorpha > Brachystomellidae > Brachystomella > Brachystomella parvula. The sequence goes on along the minus strand of JABASM010000903.1, from coordinate 1,022 downwards.
CAGAACAGCCCTCACCGCAGGCGTTAGTCAACATGGTTGAATTTAGTCACCATCCCCTGTTCAAACTAAGCTCTTTGCTAAGAACGAGTATTGCGGAAGTTTTCCTTTCAGACGGAGAGAGAAAGACCTACGACATGAGAAGACTCTAGGATTTAATGAAGTCTAGTGTTGTCTATAATTATTGTTTTCCTATTCTGTCCTTCAGTTTGGAGGAGCAGAGAGAGAGACAACGTCGTTTTCACCCTCAAGTCCTCGTCTCCCGAGGATTCTGTGCTGCAAAAGTTCTCAGTATGATCTCCTCTAGTCATTTAGAATTCAGGTGGTGTGCTTTGTCCTCAGTAATTGTAGACAGTTCACTGAAACTGTCAACATTCTCGAATTTCCGTTCTGATGAATTGATCCTTCAAAGGGATTCCGTTTAATGATACTAGAAACTAAGTCCATTTTTGTTAGCAGAATTTAGGGGGCAGAGAGCTGTAATTAGTTTCGAGTTTCAGTGTGGATGGTAGAAGGATTTTGTTCACGTGCAGAAAAATACTGAAGCGAAGCTAGGAGTAGCCAAAACTCTGTCGGAATGGAAACGCTGAATTTTGTCACAAATAAAGTAGGGAAATGCGGGAGAGGCAGCTGAGATAACGTCGTTAAGGGTGTGGAGCCTTTAGGGAGTTTGGGTCGAGAAGTTTTAGAAGGAATTAGGAAATAAAGAAGTCAAAGATCTTAGAGAGTCAAATTTTAGACAAAGGTAATTGAAGAATTCCTTTTAAACTCCAGCATCCTAATAATAATTCCTTGATTTGGAGAAAGTATGGTTCACACGTAGGACTTTTAGTTTTTGAGCAACAGTCTTGCCGTTTCTTAGCCCCGCTTCAATATTTTCTTTATCTTCAGGAATACCGCTGTTGCTGAACTACTTTTGTTTTTACAAAATACTGGTAGTAAGAAGAGAGAATCTTTAGGTGAAGAAAATTCCTCAATTTGAGAATATGAAAAGTGAGATTGAAACAGAAGAATTTTCACAATGA
>JABASM010000902.1:0-17852 GCA_019776545.1 Brachystomella parvula | reverse complement strand
CCCTTGCCAACGGCTGCTCCGGTACTCCCCAGTTTTTGGCTAATTTTTTTTAATGCTAAGAGATTGGAATGTCCTCACCCGGTGAGCGAAGCGAAAAACAAAAACAGTTCACGCACCCTGGAATACCGCAACATTGAAAACGTGCATACACCCTCCCTTTTTCCAAATATCTTTAAAAGGAGTTTTATGCTTATGAAAAACTAGCATGGAAGTTTTTAAAAATTTGGACACACGAAAATTCGCTTGTTTAACAAATCGCTACTTCGATATCAACGAAATGAGATTCCAACGTTTGTGACGTTCCCCTGCAAAAAAATTATAGTAGAGTGTATCAGCCGGAAACAGAAGGTTGAATTCTAAAAACTCCATTTTAAGAAAACATTCGAGAGGAATGGAAAAGAATCGAACCGAAATTTTAAACCTTTAACGCCCAAATGCACATACGAAGTTTAAAATTAATCGGAGTTTGAAAAAAAAGATTCAACTATTTCTACGTGGACATTTTTAACCCTCGGAAGCGCAGCCCGGTGGACAAACGTACACACCCTTTCATTTTTACGTGTTAGAGAAATGGAAAAAAAATTACGCAGTATCTGATGCGCTTCGAGTGTTAAATAAAAATCCGACTTTTAAACTTTGTAGGTGTATGCGGCCGTAGAGCGAACCGAACTACCTGGTAGATCTGTTAATACTTTAGTTTTAATTTTTTAATTATTTTTAAGCAGCCCAAAGGCGTGTCCGCAACATTTTTTTTCTCCCATTCCAACTAATGATCTTCATGTGAGAGGGACATTGGGATGATGGAAGAACTGAATTTCCAAGCTACTCGCCCCTTCATTTTGTTCAAGTAAATTCCTTCTGTTGGCACTTGACACACTATTGGAGGACTGAAATTCCTTTGCCTAATCCTGAACATGTTGCGCTTTTATTTTGTTGAGGGCTTGAGGGTGAAAGAGAAGAAAGTGCTCATACAATTTAAATGAGCCCACTACAGGTGGAGGCTAATAACGACGGAAAAAAACTCTAGGAATAACTTCAGTTCTCTTACAATTTCAATTCTAAAAGAAAAATAAGATAGAAAGTAGGAAATAAAGCATGAGTTTTTTCCCTATTCTTATTATTTTCTTTCTGAGTAAAACTTTCCCTTTTCTTGTTCAGACTTTCTCTTCAACTCCTTTCAACTACTCGGGTTCTGGTAGTGAAATCCTTCATTTTAATTTGAGCAGAATAAAATAAAACACAAATAATAAGAACAGAAGAGATTTGTAAAGGGTAGTAAAATAAAGTTGTATGAGGAATTAACAAATTCCTAAAATTGAGTTTACTAATTTAGGCTTAGGGGTATCAGAGAAAATTTGTGTACACATTTGTAAATGGTTGTTGTAGGATAAATTATAGTTGGTTTTAATGGTCGTTGTTAATCCTTTTCTTCCTTGGAATTTAGTTCAACTCATTAGGAGAAAGGGAGAGACAGGGAAGGAAAATGATGCCAATGAGGATTAGGTTTCCTTCCTTCTCACTTCCACCCGAGTAAATGCCAAGGAAAGACTCTTTGATTATAAATAACACTACATCCTTATTTATTTACTGTAAAATCTTCATTTGGGATTTTACAATCATAGAAATTTATTGTTATATCCAGTGAAAATATAAAATATTCAATTCTCACCTTATTTCAGCAGATGTAAGGAGGGCTGATGATAAATTTTTTCACAATTTTTTTTAGAATGAATTTACTCTAGCACTTAATCAACTCCCTTTTCTTATCTGAGTTATGAGATCCTTGATTGGAGTTTACTTGGGCCGGAGTGCGGGAGAGTGATGGAATAATATATATTACCTCTCTGGGTCATGGACGCCGAGTAAGAGGAGGGAGTTGAGAGTGTTGGCAGATATAGAGAGAAAGTGGGGAAAGTGGAGAAAGGAACTTTTCACCGTGGTGCGCAAGGAAAGAGAAAGCAGAATTTAAATTATTCATACCCCCTCCCCTACTCACTCCTCCTATTTGCTAATTAATTACTACTCATTTTCATTAGAGACATGCCCGTTATAATAATTGATTACCTAACACAAAATTTCTTGTACTGATTAAAAAGTACCCTTGGGAACTCCAGCATACGCCTTTTTCTTAGAAGTTCACGGAAGGCGTTAGCCTATTTTCTTATGACAGCTCACCTCTTTACATGATTTTTTTTTTGGGTTACTTTGTTCACGGACCCGGTCAGAAAATTTGGCGGTGTCTGTCTGTCTGTTGAGCGAGATTTTATTTATTTTTGGATTGAGTGCTTGAAAAGACACACCTAGAGATTAAGTGAAGACGATTGGTACCCACTTAAAGTCTTTCCAGTTGTTTCTCTGCTTTTGAGCTGTCACCCGAGATTTTTGTTTCAGTTTTTTTTTTCTAGTTTCAAGCCACCCGCTTAAACCTGTTGCCTCAATATAGTTGACCGTGATTGATGCCCATGTGTACCGACACCGTTTTAATCTGAATTTAAAAAAAATTCTATTAATTTTAAATGAAAATTTTTCCCCAATTCCCAATCCACTGTTTTCCTGGCAGGGACTGTAGGAGATTCATCACCAACTCATCTTATCCGGCGTCGGTGCAACCGGGCATGAGACAGAGCTGATTGAATTTAACTCTGAAATTTTGAAGTTTTAAAGTTTTTATTTCCTTTGACTTTTTAGCTTTAGTCTTTTAACCTTTTACTTTTATGTACTTAGGTTTCTAAAGTTTTACTGTTTGTTAGTAAACTTTTCGTCTAAAGTATATTCGGCTAAACGTTTACGTTTCCACGTTTTCCGTTCTTACAATTCTTTACCTTAGTGTTACTATTATTGTGTTGGCTTCAGTTCCAAACGTTGACCTGAGTCGGTGTATTTAATTTCCCCAGTGTTTTTTATACGGATTCAAATACTGAATACTTTCAGAAAAAATACCTTCAAAAAATATTTTACGCCTAATTTCCTGGATTTTACGTTCAGCTTTTTTTACTGTGTAGATTATCTAAAGTTTTCATAGTCTCTTAGTAAGGTGCTATCAAATTTCCATGGTAAAATGTTTGATGAGAAGTGAGTGGAGCGTAAAATAGAGTAAAAAGCTCTCAAAGTGGGACTTAGCTGGGTAAATGGCTTTTTTCACACGAGAAGGGAGAAGTGAAAGTTCTTTGATTTTTTTTTTTGCCTAAGTTCAGAGGTCTAAGAAGAAAGTGGATGGACGTGGTGGAGTAAATAATTATGACTGTGTTCTTAATTTGTGTAATTGGGGAGGGGAGGAAATCATAACTTTTCTTTGATTTTTATTTGCGTGGACTCAATCCAAGGTTATTGAATCCTTGCCTGATCATGAACGGACTCCTTCGTTTTTTTCTCCTTTCTTCCCCACTCTACTGTTGTTATTACGCTACACTTATTTTACGTGGAGTGAAAAATAAAAGTAAAGTTTTACTGGTGCTGGTGAAGGAAGAAAAAATCATAAAAATCAGAGGGGCGAATGTTCATTCTTAGGATTTTGAGTAGAAAATACTCAATTAACGGTTTGCATGTTTTCTTTTTTTTCTGAGAGAGAGGCAAGGAAGAGTGGGGGTATTATGAGTAAGGATTGCGTGGGCAAGGGAAAAGCAAAGTAAAACAGGAATTTTGGTGAGCACGAGATTTGTCAAAACGAATCAAGAGCTGACTTGAGCTGAGTTACTTTTAACAACAGAAGAAAGTGAAGAGGAGTCTTCACCGAATACCGTATTCCCTCGTACAGGCGCCCAAACTGAAAAATCAGTATCCTTCCTGACACTCGGGATGAATTTGACGGCAAAAAGTGACGCTCGGCCTCATTATTGATGATTTCTATTTACTAAAGCTGTTTTCAAAAATAAAGTGTGGAGTAAAGTTTGATGGTTAATTCTGATAGCGAAAAGTTAAAATTTCTACAGCGCGTTCCCCTAGTGTATAACACGGAGTCCATAATTTCTCAAGAGATTTGGAAAAATCCTTATGTAGCGCCGGCCTTGTATTCGAGGAGATACGGTATTTTAATTCTTAAAAAGCTCTCTGTGGGAATCCTGTAGTGGGAGGTGAAAGTCTATGATTTTATTCCCTTTAAATATTGTATATGGATATTGATGTCCTAATTACTTTCTCGCTTCCGCTCCTTTTTAATGAATGTCGAGGTTCGTTAGTTTTCTTTTCATAGCTTGTCTCCTGGAAAGCATGGGTGGAATTAATTGAAATGAATTTCAGACTAAAAGTGAAAGCACCCATTATCAGCACTCCTCAAACAGAATATTTTTGAAACCATGCTAAGCTGGGAGCTTAAAGATCAAACAAAATAGTGACACAAACTCAAAGTCATTTAATTTTTAGAAGGATTGAACATACAGGTTTGGGTTTAAAAATTTGGAAGTTAGGCATTGTTTGATCATTGGATTTGGCAAACAAAATAACGCAAATCCAAGAGAATTTCGCTTCTTAAGAATTTAAAACAAATTTTGAGAAAGATAAATCACACATTTGGAAACGATTGTAAAATTCGTGATGGCAGCATCAGATGATACCAAAGTTTGACCTTATTCGGTTAGAGTGAAGTAGGAAAGTTCCATTTGAAGTAAGATTTCTTCCTCATTTGAATTTAGACAAGAGAAAGTTTTAGGGATGTTGGTCGGGCATGTAGGCCTACTGCCACCCATGAGATCCTATCACTGCATTAGAGTTGGAGTGATCCCAGTCTTCAAAGGGACAAGATGTTCCATTCCTCATCCAAAAGGGAATTTATACTTTCACTTTTGTCCACACTTTTGGGAAAAGGAAATGTTTTCTCCAACTTAACACCTTCTGTTCCCATCTCCTACCACGAACAAGGATTTGCATGGAATACTAAAGACCAATTCCGCTAAGGAATCAACAAGGAAAAATAGGGCGAGAGCGATTCAAGTTAGAAATCAAACCTCACAGAGACCAAATATGTTGAAGCGATTTGAGGCAGAAGCTTTACCCGAGAGCCACCAGTCTTAGCTAGCACATCAGCAGATTCTATATTTCATCGAGGTATGCTGGTTTACAACTCTTTTTTCTTAATTTTCTTCTCTTCAAAATCCCTTTTCTACAAAATGGCGGATTTTTGATTTGTAATTTTGTCGTTTTACCTTTTCTCTGTTTTTTTTAAGGTTCTTTATATTTTGATTTTTCACCGGCGAAGTTCGTATATGTTACAGCCCGAGGCCTCTGTCCGGCAAAACATTTTTTGAGATAAAGTCAAAAAGCTAACTATTATTAAATGAAGAACAAAATTAATTTTTTCAACTTGATTTTGAATTCTAAAAAAGCCAGACAAGTTTTTTAACTTTATTTTCAGATTAATTTAAACAAAATAAAGTTGTTATGTAGCTTAAGATTATCATGCTCGAATAAAATAAAAAATAGCGGAACTCCTTATAGCTCATATTTTACTCTAAAAATCAGTGCAGGAACTTGGTCAGTACAAACATAAGAAGAGAAAGTGCCAAGAGAGTAAATGATGACAGCGGTGATACAGAAAATGCACTACTTAGCTGGCCAAGTCTTCTAAAAATAAGAATTAATGGGATAGTAATTAATGATCCATTAGTGTATTTTTTTCTATGTACATACCTGTGTGGTGAGTTCGATGACCTTGAAAAGAAAGAGTCAATTTCGAATCGCTGGCTTGCAAATTGCTCATACAAATGATTCTTGTTTCCTCTAATGGAGCGGCCAGAGCATTCCTTGTTCAACCTCCAGTTTTTTTGAAAGAATTCTTCTACGTCCGTGTACTACCGGGAAGATAGAAATTTAAGCTACTGCTTTACATTAGAAATTTATTGGTTCTCACCTTTCCATTCGGAAGAATGAGGTCATCATTAGGCTCGTTGTTGAATTTTCCAAGGATTCCACGGAGTTTTCCATGGTAGAAACCACTAACTTGTACAGCGCAGAGATACCTGCTGCACCCAACAGTAATTCCTTCACCTTCGATCATGAGATAGCTAGCATCATAATAGGCTACGAAAGATCCAACTTGGACTGGCTCGCCAACACCTGCTTGCTTTCCATTCACGAAAAACTGTATAAAAGAAAAAAAAAGTTAAAACTAGAGTAATGATAAAAATAACTGAAATGCGGTCAGTCGAACTCACCTCAGCCCCGTAAGTACTCCGCTTGATTCCAACGGTTGACTTTTGATCACTGAGGAACAAAGTTGATCCAAATCCTTCATAACCATTTTCAGGTATGTCGTATACAACGCTCAAATTCTTGTTAACGAAATCAGCGGCTAGTAGGTATTGGCAAGATTTTTCAAACTGTCCCTCCCTTCCATCGAAAGTGATGTAATGACCGTTTCCAATCAAGAAAGCGGTGGCTGTAAACAAAAAGAAAGCGATTTTGGTTCAGCGATTCTTTCTTCGTCGGTCTCTTACGCTTGCTGGATTTTTTAATAAAATTCGGAAACCACCGTTTTTTTTCAATTTTGAAAAATTGTGCCCAGCTATATGTCCGTCACTTCTTATATAATAGTGAAAGAATGTTCAAATTGCAACATACCGTTGACAGGTGGTAAGAAAGAGCTGGGATCATTACTAAGGTTGGAAAGACAGTCGGCCGAGTAGTAGCTACCGCTTGCTTCGATCAAGTCTTGAGTTGTTACTGAACTTCTGGATCTGAACAGCGGGATCTACCACAGAAAAGGACCTGCATATTTTCCGCTGTAAAATGTTATAGCCATACCGAACTTACGTTTGCCGTGATTTGACCTTGCGCGAAGTCGAACTTGTAAGTTTTTGAAAGAATTTGCTCCAAAGCTTTCTCGAACTCTCCAAGTATCTCTGTTCGATTGGCTTCATTAATTTTCTCTGGTTCGAGAAGGGCAACCTCGAAGTAGTCGTTGAAGTGAGCAAGAAAATCCTCAACTTCAGGGTATGGAAAGTACTCGTTCAAGTCATTCCTCGTTTCTTGGTAAAATGATTGAAGGCCTGAGACAAGCTTCTCTCTCAGTTTTCGTGACTTGGTTTCTAAGAATGGATATCTCTCCTTGTAAGGCTTTGCCACAGCGGCAACCACTCGAAGGTAACTTGCTACGTTGTAAACAAAATTCTTGACGAAAGAAACTCGATCTAAAAAAAGGAACAGGTTAAGATGCGGATTAATGCTTATACAAGCTAATAAAATAGTTACCTTTAACAGCTTCCACTGTAGGTAAGGTGGGCAAACGAGCTGCGTCATCCAAAAGGGGTTTCAAGGCAGAGGAGAATGACTTTAGTGCATTGTTGTAACGCTTAGCAAAGCCGAGCAAGATGCTCTCCCTTTTACTTCCTCCCTCCTTCAGAAAATCCAAACGCGCTAAATTCAAATGTGAAAAATGATTATACTGTCAGCACTTCATCTGAATTCACAATTGTAAATTCATATTTCAGTACTTACGAATTTTGACAGGTCCTAGGCCATACTTGCTCGTTATCGCTGTCAACTGAGACTCGTACCATTGGTACAAAGGTTCGAAATCCTGCACAGCATCACGCAGGCTCTTTCTTATAGCTTGATCCGCCTTCTCCTTTTCTCCCCGCAGTTTTTCAACGGAGCTTGCTACAGCCGCCTCAACTTCTTCTCCTCGCCTCGTTGCAAAATCCTATCCATAAAATCAAAAAAATTGCAAACCAAAGAACTGGTATTGAGATTTTTAGAATGAAAACAAACCAAATACTCCAATATTTGTTCCTTGTGCCATTCAAAGTTAAGGTCGAGCATTTTCCCTCTCACGTTGGCATCAAAAGTTGCGAGGTCGACCTTGGCCCCAGTTTCCGTTTCGCGGGAAAACCCGAATCCCCCTCCAAGAACACTCGTTGCTCCTGCCCAGAAAGCAGTTGCTGTCTTTGCGGATGATGGCTTGGAAGAAATGGAGAGGCGGTATGGTTTTTGGGATCCTCGAATGCTGACAATTCTGCTATCAGTCATCCCCGCTAACTGGAGCTCAAGTACAGCCTTGTACTCATCTGCACTGAATTCCTGAACACCCTTGTAGTAAAATACCTTCCGGCTTCCTGCACTAAGCTGAAAAAAGAAATAAAAGGAGTAAGCAAAGGTTTCAAATTGAATTTCCTATAGCGGGAAATGCAATTTACATCAACGGTTTCTTCCTCGTCATTGGAACTTATGTGCAGCTTATAAGTTTGCTCAGAAATACCTGGAGCCTTTCTCACCAAGCTACAAGTTGCGTTGAATTCTGGGAAATCAATTTTTACATCCTGGCATTTTACAACAGATGAAATTCCTTGACCCTATTTTAAAACACAAAATTTTTTTCGTTAAAATAGAAATACAGACCATAGTTCCCGGGATTGTTAGAAAAATTACCTGAGACTGAACAGTGTATTCTACTGTGTATGATTCAGTAGAAACGTCATGAGTCAAATCCAAGTTGAAAGCAAGCTTATCCTCTTCCTTTTTGAAAACATCAACTTCACCTTTCAATTCAAAAACTTTGCTTGTGATTCCGTAGCGGTAACTTGTTTTGAATTTCAAATCCTAACGTTAGGAAACATAAATCAATTTTTGGGAAAACATTCCTTCGAAAAAGAGACTTTTAGATGCAAGGCTTCTTTAGTTCGGCCTAAGAATTTGGCTCTAGGGGCCATATTATTTTTTGTTATAAGACATGCCTTTTAACAAAAAACCTTATGGCCCCTAGATAGAGCCAAAGTCTTTGGCCGAACTAAAGAAGCCATGCATCTAAAAATTCCTAATATCAGACTTACGCGCTGAAGTTTGTGGTGACGAATAACAAGAAACGCATTTTGCCCTTGACCTTCCTCAACAGTTGCCCTCTTCTTGCCGTATCCAATGGCAAGCTTCTGATCCGGAGAATTTTTCTTATCGAACCAGAATGAAGCTTGCCCAACACGAGCATCGATATCGCTGTAATGCCCACAAGCAAACTGTACTCCATAAGTTCGCTCTGGAACCGTAACTTCAACCCCGTAAAGCTCAACTTTCGAGGGGGTGGACGAAACCTGGAATCCAGAAAAGTATAGAAAATTGGTTTTCAAGAATAAAAAGAAGTTCAAAGGCATACCTCTGATTGGGTTATGTCGAGATCGCTGGCGGCTCCTGGATTCAAATAAAGAGAAGCTCCAATATCTTTGGTAACCTTCGTTTCCGGGTTAGTGAAGGAAGACTTGAAGGAAGCGAGCCTTGTAGAGCGATCCTTTGATTTTGAATATAGGAACGAACCAGATGCCTTTCCGTCACCCTTGCTAACTGTGTACTCCAATCCTTGTTCCAGTTCCTTTGTCTTCACGGTACCAGAAAACTGGAAGCAGTCATCTTTTACAAGGCAGACTTTGGTACTGAGTCGCTTCTCAGGAGTAGAAGTACCACCGCTAACTGCGAAAGACCGGCTTCGCTTGTCTGCTCCGACGACGTAGTCAAGGGCAGCTTTGAAACTCCTTCCCGGTGCATCTTTCCCTTGCCCGTAAGATTCTGGGAATACGTTCAACCTCAGCTGACCGTCGAAATCAAGGCTATCTTCCATCGCTTCCAAGTCAATTTTCACATCTGCACTAACTGAAACCTGCTTAGCTCCTTTTTCCTTGTCATATTTGACTCTGGAGTTATTAAAACAGAAAGAATAAAATTAAAAACTGAAGAAGTGAAGGCATGTATGCAAATATCTTACTGAATGATTTGGTTCGAGTCTGGGCTCTTGGCCAGGAGAGAAAATGTCTGCTTAGAGTCAGTCCGAGCGTTTGAAACTTCCAAATTCCACTTGCGCTGGAGAGCAGGACTGTCGAAATCAAACTTAGCTGTGAATCCTTGGTCATCAGTCTTGGTTACCACCCCTTTGGATGTAATTACTTGGCCATTATCTCCCCACCTGTAGGTAGCTTCGGCTGTACGATCCTGCAAGGAGCCATTTGTTTGGAATCGCCATTTCGTTGAAAAAAAATAAAGAGCCCCGCAACAATAGAAGCGATTGTCGTTCCAAAATTAGCCAAAAAATTGCACCCCGACCCTGGTTTCGGTGTAGCATCGAGTAATAAAGGACATTCTTCAAAATTCGGGCTGATTTGACTTTTGGCATTCGACCGTTTTCACCCAATACATGACCGCCAGAGATCCCAACCTTTGCTAGAAGGTTGAATGATCTTTGGCGGCAAAGTTTTGGGTCAAAAGGTTCAAGCTTGGTATATTTTTGAATCAGAGAGTCAAGAGCTTTTGGTTTGAGGTTTCACTTGCTCAGATTCGTGAGGTCAGGCAACTGACCTATCGTGTCCTCCAAAGTTCAAAGCAATCCGAATTTCGAAAAATGACCTTCACTACTCGACTCTACATCAAAACAGAGCAGTGGTGCATATTTTCAGCTGAAGTTGCGAGGAAGACTAGTCCCTAATGCTTTTGTGGGCTCTTTTAGTTTGACTTACGCCTTGACCAGATTCATATCTGAGGCTAAGTTTCTTAGGTGATTGGTTGTGGGCATCGAAGGAAATGTCAACTGTCTTGAGAGCCGGTGTAAAGGCAATCCTGGAAGTAAGCTTGACTTCTTTTTCGGCCAATTTCCCTTCCACGTCCAGCGTCCGTGTAGAGTGATCAGCACTCACAGTGCGACTAACCCTGAATGAAGCGGTACTGTACTGTGGGTGCGGGAGTTGAGCGGCAAAGTTCAGTGCGAGATTCCTTAAGTCCTTATTTGTTTCGAAATCGATTTGAACTAAATCTTTGTATGTAGGACCATAGACTCCGGGGAATAATGAAGTTTTAAGTAACGCGTTCAAATTAATTTTCTTATCCGTGTTCTCAAATTTAAGTTTCGATTCAGTATTAATTGGTGATTTCCCTTCATGTTCGTAGCTTCTAGTAGCGTCGAGATTAAAGAATCCAGTACGGGCTTCGATGACACGATTGGAACTGAAAGTCTGTTTTTTCATATGAAGCTTTCCAGACTCCTTAACCTAAAAACAAATAATTTACTTTTAAAAACATAAAATTCATTTCGAATTCAATTATTACATACATAGAAATCAGTGAGGGATTTGTAGCGGTACAAATAGTCAGCCTTGACTGAAAATTCCGCCTCTGAGTTTTCTTGATAGTTGAAATCTTTCAAGACTTCAACGGCGACTTTACTAAGGTCCCCTTCTGATGTCTTCGCTACGTTGAGCTTGAGAAGATGGAAGGTAGGTTTACCAGCTTCACCACCAATCAAATGAAATCCATAAACTCCAGAACCAAAGGTAGTGGTGAGCGTGTATTTCATTGGCACCCCCAAAAAAAGTTCCAGTCCTTCAACTCTGACTGTAGACACCTTAGCCTGACCGTTGTCAACGAGGTTAACTGCAATTTCAAAGAGCCGGTTCTTCTCACCGTTACGACTAAGCTCATAACTTGTTGTGAGTTCTCCGGTACGTGCATATCTGTTGTAATTGCTAAGGGCGAGCTCATAGCGCCCTCCTTTCTTTTCACCATTCCGATGAGTGAGTTCATGGCTGATGATAATATATTTCTTGCTTTCTGCTTGATCAAATTCAACTCCGAGTTTTAACTCCCCCGTCTTTCCGTCTACGTCTGTGTGAGCCAATTTTAAGTTAGCGGTCTTAACGCTGTCGGTGTCCAAATCAAATCTGAATTTCCTGTCCTTTCCAAATACGGAAATGTAATTTCTGAAATTCAAAAAACAAATAAAAGTTAAAAAATTAAGATTTAGAATAATTTAAAATTTAGAAAAAATAAAAAATACTGTTAAGAAACCTAGTTGAAGGAAAGAAGAAACAAACTGGGCTTACGCTGATAAAATTCGGCGGTCTTCTCGAGTATTCGTTATAAGAGAGGTACTTGAGAACGTAATGGAATTGGAAACGTCTGCTTCCCCATTCAGCTTAATTTTTAAAGTGATTCCCAATTCCTCATAAGTACTGTTTTTTCCAACGTCTATCTGAAGCTCGAGGATACGCTCCGGTCCGCTTTGTGGAGGGGCTTGAACCTTTCCACTTACTTCCAGTCCTTCGGGATTTAAATTGAATACAGCGTTAAAGTTGACCGAGTTTTCCAAATAAGCCTCAAGAAGTAATTCGTAGGGGCTACGTGACGTCCTGCTGCCAGAGATAAGGAGCTTAGCAACGTTTTTTCCATTACCGTCAACAGTGGCACTAAAGAATCCAAATCCACTGAGCAAGGATGGCCGACCTACATTGTGCTTCACTTTCACTCTGCAGAAATGGTTATATAACGTAAGATTCTAAGATTCTAAGAAATCAAACTAATTCCGGAATATGAAAATAAAACTCACAAGTACTCAGTTGGGAGTGCACTGCTCTTGATTGTGATGTGCCGATTGAGGTATTTTAAACCATCTTCCTCTGACCGAAAGATTTCACCCTTAGCTGACCCACTAAATCCTGGTTCAACATTAAGTTCATGCTCAATGTTAATTTTCTCTCCAGCATCTGATTTCTTGGACGTAATTCTGTATTTCTTCCCGGCTCGTTCAAACTGAAATGGCAGCAAAAATTACTGAAGGCTCAAAATTAAATGCAGAGCTTTTTACGATGCTTCAACATAGCAAAATTTTGAAGGAAATATTTGTGAGCTTACAAAGACAGCAACGTTGTAATCCTGCGTCTGAGGAACGTAAGTACCCTTCACATCCGCAACATTCTTTCCGTCAGAGTTGAATCGAAATTCAACGGTCGCCCCACTTTGATTCAGGTCGAAGGAAAGGTGTTTCTCATGGTTAATACTTGATGGAGGGTAAACCACTGCAACAGCACAATTACACAGTTAATTTGTACACTATATTAGCGGGATTTACAAATACCTTTTCCACTATATGTGAGGGCCACTCCGTTTCTTCCGTCTCTTGAGTAATCATACTTAAAGTGCCCACCTTCAGAACCCTCCTGCTTAATTTCAACTCCATATTTCCGAACTTCAGACTCAGGGGAGTCTCGTCGGACAGTAAATGCAGCGTTGAGAGAAGGGTTTGAGCTGGAGGAAGTCCTACCTTTGAAATATCGTTCAGTAGGGGTATGCCTGTACTCCCCGATGACCTTAGCATCTTTGTCCTTTAATTTTCCGTCCAGTTCTACCAACACGGTGTCTGAATCACCCCCGGGCTTTAGTGAACCGTTGAGAAGAAAGATCTGCTCTCCACGGTATGCAAGCCTTGCATCAGAAAGCTTGCCTTCATCATACAAATTCCCGCCTGCCTTTCCTTCTACGGCTCCTAAATTAGAAAAGATACATGCAAAGTCATTAATTACTTTACCAAGGCTATGATTAGAGTGTTTAACTCAAGATTCTTTGTAATCTCGCCTTACCAGAGACAGCAATAAATTCTTCGGTCTTGGGATCGTTAAAGACAAAGTTGTTTAGCTTGAAATCAATTTTTTTGTAGAATCGAGTTGAGTTGGGAGTTGAATCTTCCGTGTCTAAGCTGAAAACGGTAGTTTCCGGTTGTTCTGGAATTTTGAACCCGAGGCCGTAGGATCCCTTACGAACTTTGCCGTCATAGCTCCATCCCTGCTTGAAGAGCAGCTTGTACTCCTTACCGTTAGCGAAAGCGGTGAAGATCGTATCATCCTTACCAGCTTCAGCCACGTTTTCTCCTGCAAAGAGGGTGGGTATCATAAAAAGGCAAGGTTATTTTGTGAGTGAAAAAAGAACAGTCTTACCGATAAATCCAGCATTAAATTTTTCAGACTTCATTATAATCCCTACTTTTTGCAAAGGCCCGTATTTATGTCTTTGGCTTGTGAATAGCTTCACTGATGCTTTTTCAGAAGATCCTGGGGTGTCAATTTCCAAAAGCAGAAATTTTTCCGGTATATCGGCATCTGAGTTATTAGAAGATACTTGAATTATCATGTGTTTGAACTGAAATTTCATGGGAAAAGTGTGAGATTCACTTACCAAGCTTGGTAGCCTTAAAAGCTAGAACTAACTCTTGCGCTCCAGTAGGTGGCGTTAGTGTCAGGGACACCTTGGCAGGTCCAGAAAGTGGGAAACTTGGGATTTTTCTTCCTGAAAACTGAGGAAGTTGAATTTTGAGGCAGGTTTCTACACCAGTAAAACTTTGAAGGTATTTTGTGCATTTCTCGGTTTCAAAGGCAGGTGTGCTCGTGGTCTTCATGACTTGCTGATGGTCGTAGTCAGCATGACGTGTTTGGAGTATCCAGAAGAGCTCATTAGAAGCGTCGATTAGCTTAACAGGTTTTGGCGGCAAGGCTACGCGGACTTCATATCCATAAGTGTGCTCATCTCCCTTGAGAGTCCCTTTCAGGGAAAGATCAGTGCTAGCTGCAGCTTTCGTCTCAACTTTAATTCCAGCCTCAATAATTTCTCCAGCAATCGTCATCTTCATATTGTTGGCGATGGAGATCCCTGGGCTGAACTTGGGGCTGTAGCTTGCCAAATCTTCAGATGAAGAATGGGAAAATTTCAAGGCCATGATGGCCGCGCCCTCTACTTGAATTTGAAGTGATAGGCCGGAGACGGTTGGGACCACAAGTTCATCTCCAATCAGGGGATATGCTTCAGTGAAATCCACTTCATTTCCAGTCAAGACTTCCTTTATTTTGGTCAGCCAGTGGTCGTCTTGGTCAGAAGCTTTGAAGTCCTCAGCTGTCAAGGAATTGGCGTAGATTGTGGTACCGAAAAGTCGAACGTAGACATCACTCGGCTCAACTTTCCTTTCCTCAACCTTGACGGTTGAGTAGAATACGTCAAGCTCGTTCTGGTTAATTGAGGGAGCAGTGCCAGCAGCCCGCCTAGGACGACGGCGATAGCCTTCCTGCTGCTGATACTGGGTAGGGTACTCTCCTCGTGGGCCATAGAATGCTTCAAATAAATCTTGCTCAAATCCTCCTAGATGTGCTCCAACCTAAAAGTAAAAAGTGAAGTAAAGTGAATTTATAGTCAAATAGAGTTCAGTGCTAATTCGCATTGATTTTCAACCCGAGACTCTCCTTCAGAGACGGTTCCTCTGAAGGGCACCCAGCATCAAGAGACCCTTAATTGTCTTCCACCACTATTGTGATGTGCTGAGTGACCCATACCGTACTGGCTTCCGAAAAAGCGCTCACCGAGCCGTATAGGTTTGGCCAGCCACTGGGAAGAGAACCCAGGACCCCAGGACATTTCGTTCATCATCCCAAATTAGCAAAGCAAAAAGTTTCCGAACTAAACCTGGTTTGATTTCGGGTCTTGATTCTGATTTTTGTTTTTTGATGAAAGGTTCCACAAAGAACCGTACCAAAGACAAGACGAAAAAGATAGCGGGAATATTATGTGACAACTCGATCGAATTTCAATTAGTTCACTCCCGCCGAGAAAAGGCGAATTTTGGTTCGCTGCGCGCATGGCTCTTGAAGTGAGTTTGAGAGCTATATTTTGGAGAGCTAGAAACGATTCGGAACTTGTTCAGCGACCACCTTGCCAATACTTGGCGTTTCTCAAGATTCAAAATGGATATCCGTAATCAAATCAGCATTTTTAATAATTTAGTAGAAAAACTTAACGTTGAGCCCTTACCTCAAATCCTGTGAATTCCCGCCCAGAATATTTGATTGATGAATTTCCGTATATGATTTTAGGGAGGAATGAGTCTTCAGAATAAATAATATTTCCAGCCAATCCGTCCTCATCGTCGGCGTAGGAAAGGGATAAGGAGAATTTCCGTAGATCGCTTTGAAACTTATTGCCATCAATGCCAGCAAACAAATTCTCATCCAATTTTCTTTCTTCTGACTTTGAAACCCAGGCATTTTCGCGATGTGACTTGATGAAGGAATTTACTGTACATGAAATTAACGAATTAAATTCGTAAAATAATATTATAATATAATATGCGCACAGACAGCTTGTTGAAAACTGTGTTACAATGTAATGTAACACATCGCATTTTCTCTTGTGGTTGTAGTTAGCTGAGAAGATTTTTTGAATGAGCAATAATACCCATTCTAGCTATCAAAACGGGGAACTTTATGTTTCTTGACTAACGATCATATTTTGTAATGGTGGAAAACGGCCGTGAAAATATCGTATGATGCGTAACTCGCGTAATATGGCCAGATTTTTCTTCAAAAAACTTTGTGAACCCGCGGATTATAGACGCAGTAGTACGGTATTCAAATCCTCAAGCTTCAACGTTTGGCTTACCCTGAATGTGTTCCTCTTTTGGCAACAACGAACGAATTGCATCACTATCTTCTTTGTTGTAGCATTGTGAAAGAGCGAGGTAGGCACTAATACGGACGTGAGATGGGTTGGCCACATCCTTCAAAATTTTCCGAGCTTCTCCTTTGATTGACTCTTGGCAGGGGTCACGGCGGAAGGCCTGGAGTGCGTGGACCTTGATTCTGTCAGACTGCTTAAGGCAAGACCTGATAGCCCCAACTGCAGCTGGCGTAAGTTTATTCAGATTTCCCAACCCTTGGAGACCGAGAACAGCAGCTTTCCCCTTCTTCTCGTCTCCACTGCTTGCTTCACAATTTCCTTGAGTCCGTGATGCAATTTCATCGACCAATGAAACGTACTCTGGATTACTTTCACACTTGTTATTAGCCAAGCAGAATTCATAGGCAACTCCAGACGCAGTGAGGAAATACTTTGGACAGATTTCCGGATCACTCAGAACCGTCTTCAGAGCTTTGAGAGCTTCTTCAGTTGGACGT
The DNA here is from genome assembly GCA_019776545.1 of Brachystomella parvula. Lineage (NCBI taxonomy): Eukaryota > Metazoa > Arthropoda > Collembola > Poduromorpha > Brachystomellidae > Brachystomella > Brachystomella parvula. The sequence continues at coordinate 1,182 of JABASM010000902.1, read as the reverse complement.
TCGGCAAATGCGGTGTAGAGGCGGAACTTCTTCTGGGTGCTGGTTGAAATTCCACCGTTCTTGACCAAACCTGCTACAAATGCAATTGATTCTGAAGAACCTGCCATGGCTGCAGCATCCAGATACAATTTAAGAATCCTGTCAGATTTGCAGATTCCTCCGGATTTCACTTTATTATAGACATCTCCGATGACTTTTCTTGAAACGAAGCGTAGCTTGGATTTGAGGGCTAAAAACGCAGGCGCAGTTTTGGAGGAGAGGCGATTTCCATCAAGAGACAAACAAAGAGCGGAGGTCAAGGCTTCTATAATTTCAGCTCCAGTCTTGTCATCCGTGTCCTTGAGAAATCTGCCGTTGTGGTCGAAGGAAATGGTGCAGAGGTGGGATGGGACGGGTGGTGAGGTTGAGGCTATAACGGATTTTAATTGGATCTTTGCTGTTACTTTTGCTTTGCCTCCGGTTTGTTTTCCGGATGAAAAGGGTGCGACCCTATGATTTTCATTGCATTCAGCATTCTTGAGAATTCCATTCTCGTATTTTTGTGTACATTCTTGAGATGACGTAATTGAAGTATCAGAAGTTGCTTCCTGTAAATTAGAAAAATGGTGGCTTACAAGGAAATTCGATAGCTGTTTGACACTGGTTTCGCTGATTTTCAATATACAGCTCAAAATGATGATTAGATTTTAAACAAAGTTTCAAGTTTTTCCAAATTTTATTATCCTGTTCATGTTTTTCTCAGTTCGGGAAGTCTTTATGGAGTTTAACAGTAAAAATTGACATTTCAAAAGATCCACCGTCGAAAAAGTTTTTAAAACAAAAAGGGGAAGGGAAGTCGCTTATGGGACTGAGCCCCTCCGATGGATTTCAATGAAACCTGGCTGGATCGTTAGTACTCACCAGTACTATCTCCAACTTTTGTACAGGGCCTAGGTGGGGCGTTGACCTTTTGTGACCTTTGGGGGTCACCAAAGGTCACAGACAAGCGATATCGACAGGGCTTGGTCTTCTGATTTCAAAAATATAACATACTTGACACTTCTGACCTAAAACATGGCCGCTAGAGGTCGCAAAGTGTTATGCGGAACATTTAATGACCTCTGGTGGCCATGTTTTAACTCAAAAATGCCAAGTATGATACATTCCTTGAATCAGGAGACCAAGCTGGTTCGATTGACGTAT
>JABASM010000901.1:0-17853 GCA_019776545.1 Brachystomella parvula | reverse complement strand
ACGTTTTTTTGTAATTTTTATGTATTTCTGACGTTTTCTGTAATATTTATGTATTTCTGACGTTTTCTGTAATTTTGATGTGTTTTGAGTGTACCGGGTGTGTATGGCACATGCACATATGCACATATGCCCATACATGCACCATAACCCCATATAAACATATGGACCAAAAATCGAAAATTTTGAAAACTTGATTTACCGCTTTTTAAGATAATAGTGAACAACTAGGGACTGTAGTAGAGAACTCTCATACAAAAAATGAAGTGAATCCGTCTAGCCGTTGCTGAGATCCATGCGGTAGAGACGTCCGGACACTACACAAAAGAATTTTGGGAATCGCATGAATAGTTCGCGCTATTAATAATGATTTGGAAAATGCAACTTCTCAAGAAAATAAGGACGAGGTGCTTTCCTTAGTTGCGTAAGAAACTGGATATTGGCTTAGAGCTAATTGCAATTAATTTTATTATTTGCTCCCGTCTTCTCGGTTTCCAACCTAATATCTCCAATTATCATGAAAAACAGAGTATAAAACGTAGAGATTCTGCGGATTTGGAGTCAGTTCAGCTGAAATCATCCTTCTTGTTCAAGCCATTCGCAGAAATAAGCATGGGGCGTGATATTACAAAGCCGTTCACTGAGTTGGAGTTGGAGGGTCTCAAGTACAGATTTCGTAACTTGCCGACGTATAAGGATGAAGGCTGGGTCCCTACATCAGAGGTACCGAGGTTGTTGGGAATGATGGACATTGAGAGGACACCGGAGCAAATGCAGGCGTACAAGGATTTTTGGGACAAGAAATTCGGAGGAGTCATTACGCTCACAGAGTACATCAACATCAGCCGTGGATTCAACAAAACAGACACCTTTGCCAAAGAAGTCTCTCTACGCATGGACACTGATCGGGATGGATACATCAAAGCAGAAGAGTTTGGAGAGCTCATGAACGTCCTAAAAATTCATGATCCCAAGCTCGGCGGGCTCAACGTAACTTTTGAAGATTTTTTACGCGAGGCCGACGCGGATAAGGATGGGAAAATCAGCATCGACGAATGCGCGAAATGGGTCGATAAAAAACTCAGAATTAATTAATATTCTTCTTTCTTAGGCTTTTATCATTTCAATCTCCATGCTTTACTGTTTTAAATCAGAAGAAATAAATAAAAGTTTGAACTATGTATTCTGCCTTGTGTTTTTTAGCTGAGAATTAGAGAAAAGCAAATAAAAATTTAAAACTTAAAAAGGGATTAAATTTAAATCACAGAAAAAATGAAATTCCAGATAGGAAATAAATTAAATGAGCGCAGATAGAAAGTTTGAATTCTCAGATAGACAAATATTGATTTTACAGATAGGCAAATCAAAGATGAAATAAGTACAATCACAGATTAAAATCAGGAAAACAACGAATATTCACATTCACAGGCGGATGAGAGCTTTTCTTTACAAGGAAAGTAATTTTTTTTTAGAGTTAGCTGGTATTTAGGTTAGCGTAGAGCACCAAACTAAAGAGGGGCTAGTACGAGGTGGCACGCAGGAAAAATTATGAACAATTTATTTTCGTGCTCCAGAGGGCCAGTGAACATGAAAAAAATAAAAAGGCACATCCCATGGGACTCTTATGAAAGATTTTTTAAGCTTTTGTAAATTCGTTTTGGATTTTTCCTTACAAGACTTCTTCTGTGCAGATTTCCTATGCTCTCTACCTGCACCACATACAGCCCGGGCATTTAGACCTCGGAGACCCCTCATAAGACGACGAAGGCACCCACTAGACGTGGGGAACACTGTAAGACCCACTTATGTGGCGCTATGTTTGCTATGACTCCTATGGCCTTGGAAACGCATTGCAACTGAAACTGAAGCCTTAAAGACAAAATTTCAAAAAATTTTCATTACTCTCATTTGAAATTTCTTATCTGAACTATCATTCAGGCTATCTGTCTTTTCAAAATAGCTATCTGCCTTTGATTATTTGTTCTTTGTTCCATCTGAGATTTCAACTTCGTATCTGAAGTTTCATTTATTCTATCTTAGGGAATTCCTATCTGGAATTTCTTTTTTCCTATCTGTGATTTAATTCATAGCCCTTAAAAAGATCATAATAATTTTTTATAAACTGCTGAAAAGCAATAGACCGAAGCCCAACTCTTTATTCTTTTCAAGAATTTCCTAAATGCAAAAACTGTCATATAATTATTATGCACAACAGAGCGCTTGAGAAAAAATACTGGCTTGTCTCAGAATAGATTGATGCAGCATCTTCCTATCTTCAATTTGTCATTCGGAACTGGATCAAAATTATTGAAAATGTTAGCAGAAGTTGAAACATCTGGAATTATAAAAGGAATAAACTATAAGCACAGAAGAACAGGACCCAAAACAGTCGGCTGGCTTTCAACACTCACCCCGACCTACACCCTTATTCCGAGTCATCTAACATGTTGGCTGTGGCAAACTAAAGCACTCGGTGAGAATATCTTTCAATGCTTTGCTTTCAAGGCTATATGCAATTGTAATTAATTATCTAGTTAAGATATACGACGGGGAGAACAGGCTGCCTTCGGGTAGTCTGACGTTGGAACCATAGAGAAAAAAAATAACTTTTATCTCTATGGGTTGGAACGGACTATTCAATAAACTGTTTTATAAAAAAAAAAAAAAAAAAAAATTAATTAATTAGCACATAGTCTTACGACGGGAAGAACAGAGTGCCACTCCCAAGTTTGACGTTGGAACGGACTAGTCAATAAATTGTTTAAAAAAAATGCTAAGATTGTTTGGAGCAGGGACAGCTAGGATTGTCCCCTCTGCCGATTCCACATGAATTGCCCAAAGAAGGTGAAAGGAAGGAAACTTCGGGCGCATGCAGAGAGCACAAGTGCCGCATTCGGAGCAATTGTGGGTTTCACCCTACCCTAGGTGATACCCACCCTCGTATTTACCAAGAACATAGATTTCTCATGTTCTAAGGTGTACAACTTATCAGGACAGGACTCCTGATTTTCGCAAAAGAGGATCAAAAATTCGATGCAGCACTAAAGTAATCACATTTCACAAATTGACTAGCAGAGTAGTAGCTGCTTTTAATTAGTCAAACAATTAAAAAAACTAGCGGTGTACGAACATTTATGACCAGGCAAAGGAGAAGGGAAGTCGGTTATGAGACTGAGCACCTCCGATGGATTTCAATGAAGCCTCGTCAGATAGGTAGTACTCACCAGTACCTCCCACTTTTGTACAGAGCCTAGAAACAGCGTTGAACTTTCGTGACCTTTGGGGTCACCAAAGGTCACAGACAATTGATACATCAATCGAGGGATCACGGTCTCATGATTCTAAAAATATACCATACTTAACCCTTCCGACCTGAAAAATGGCCGCTAGAAGTCGCAAAGTATTTTGCGAAGCATTTAATGACCTCTGGCGGCCATTTTTTAAGCCAAAAGTGTCAAGTATGATGTATTCCTAGAATCAGGAGACCAAGCACGTTCGATTGACGTATCATTTGTCCAGACCCAGGAGGTCAAGTGACTGACCTTTGGTGACCTGTAAGGTTCACTTAGGGTCAATGCCCCACTTAGGCCCTGTACAAAATTTGGAGGTACTGGTGAGTACTAACTATCCAGCCAGGTTTCAAGGAATTCCATCGGAGGGGGGGGGGGGGGCTGAATCCTATAAGTGGATTTTCTTCTCCTTTGGAGCTGGGTTTGAGTTCCACTAAATTCCAACTGACACTTGAAGTTCCCCTCAGTAGAAAAAATCAGCACTGTGTACAGTTTATGACGCTTGTGAGCATGCATATTTCTGAAGCCTTAATAAGCCCGTCATCCTTCTTTGACAAAAACTGCTGAAGAAAGGGTGTTGTTGATGAGCAGATAGGATAGGCGAAGCCTCTCGAAAGATTTATGCTCGTATGCCATTTTTCCTGAATTTAAAACCGGCGCGTACCTAGAATTTTTATCAGAAACTAAACTCCCTGGACTCGCTAACATGAATGGCTACTTACTTTCTATTTTCAATTTTCAGTACACACGAATCTTTTTTTTTTCAGAAAAATGACATAGCACTCCTGCGTTTCAAGTTACCAGCTCCAGTGGGTACTCCTCGGGTCCTTCCTGTCTGTCTACCCAAGAAAACATTCAAGAGGTGGAAGGATGAAATCAAAAATAATCTACTAGTGGGAACAGAAGCAGTGCTAGCAGGTTGGGGACGAAGCTGGAATCCCTCTCCCATCCCTGTACTTCAGAAAGCTAAAATGACGATTTGGTCTAATGAGGACTGTCGTATTAAATACGGGTATCTGGCCCGATCAGGCATAACTGACCACATGCTCTGTGCTTATCCTCCTAGGGAAGAGCCCTCTGACACTGTACAGTTGGACACAGACACAGAGAGCATGAGCAGTAGCAAGGAGTCTCCCACATCCCCACCACTAGACCTCGTAGTAGAACCATCAACAGAGAAAATCAGTACCTTTCGCTCCGTTTTCCCTGTCCAAGACTGTGTAGGTGACACAGGTGGTCCGCTCATAACGAAGAACGAGGATAACAAGTATGAAGTTACGGGTATTTTTAGTTGGAACATTGGGTGTAGTCATTACCCTTACATTTTTACTCGCACCACAGCATATATCAACTGGATAGAAAAGAATAGGCATCGTTAAGAAAATTAGTAGTAGCTGATCGTGATTATCATGATGTGAGTCTCGGTTTATTTATTTATTTATCTTTAGGGGTTTAATAAATCCTGATTTTACGAAAACCAGCTCCAGATCAAGTTTTTCCCTTTTTTACTTTGTTCTTCAACGGGTTCAAGGTAAGTTCGGGAGCTATTATTGCAAATCTTGCAAAAAATGATTGGTAACGCCTCGTCAATTAATCACGGAACCTTAATTGTAGTACTTGAGAATTTCCATTTAAAGCTTATTGCTTTATTCCAGCAAACAAAAGAATCTGAGGAGAAAAACAAGGGGTAATTAACTAGTGCAAAAAATCCAGATTGTATATTGGAAATCCTACCTCTAAGGTTATTGATGGTAGGAATGAGAAGTGATTGAACTTTCTCTGCCATCGGCCAGGAAAACTAATTTATGGTCCAAGGAAAGATTAATATTTTCGGAAGAAAATTAAAAGGAATGGGCTAGGTGAGACAAAGAATTCAGTTCTGAATTGGGCTTGGCTCCTGCTGGATCGTTTAGAATCATGAAGATCTTAGTGAGGCTGTTGGGGCTGACGCTCTTGTATCATTTTGTATACGCTCTGGAAGTAGTCGACGATGTCGGTGATGCTGACACGGTTATCATCAACGGTTAGTTTTTATTTTTTTTTTTTTTAGAGAATTTAAATGCGATCTGGAATGATCCTAATTTTTCTTTTAGCTGCTGCTGAGGCGGGAGATTTAAATGACAATGTCAAATTTGGAGGACGCGGAAGCGCAAGACAGAAACGTCAGTTTTCTGTCTTCTATCCTGCTGTGCTCCCTGCCGAGCTCCCAGCTAACCTTGAGGGAAGCCCTTGCGACTCCCTGGATAATCGACGGGGAAACTGCACGACCATCAGCGACTGCTACCCACTGCTCTATGCCACAGAAGGAGAAGAGAACAGAGAGGCTGGGCTAGTTGACATGTTCAAGACCAATTCAGGTGTTTGTGAAAATGTGGCAGGTGCTATGCCTTATGCCTTTTTTCATCCAGCCTTTCGAACCCGTAAGTTACGAATCAGCCATTTTACCTATCCTCAGTCGCAAGGCTGGTGTAACCAAACGTTATATTGCGACTTGCGGTAGCATCTTTTCCCTCAGAAAAGCCGCTAGTCGCGCCTGCCGCAACGAAATTACAAACCCTGTGTGACAAGGGGGGCCCTGGGGTCCCGAGTCAGCTGTTACACCACGGCTGAAAAATTTGCTCGTTGGTCTCCAACCATCAGGCATAAACCCTATCTTTCTAATCTTTCTGAATTTGAGCTCCTTTGAGCTTTTTTTTAGCTCAATTTTGTCTGGTGTCAATTTTACCACCGTCAACCAAGTAATTTAGTTCTGAGAATTTAAGGTGACAAGGCGTGATGTCACATTGGGGGAGGCAGGGAGGGGTCGGCGCTTTCTGTGACAACAGAGTGACATGGGGGGGGGGGGGATGCGAAAATCGGCCATTTCAGCGTGACATCATTTATGGACGACCCCAAAACTGCTTTGGACACTTTTTGAGACTCTGTCGGAGTAGGAATTCATCCTGATGCCCCAATCGGACATCGTCATTTTTTCCAACTTCTGTGGTACACTTTTAAGTTTTCTTTGCTTCAAGCTTAAGAACTGGCCTCTGGAACTGACTGAGAAAAAAATTACCGATGTCCCGACTGAGACATCATTATGAATTTCTGCTGCGGCAGAAAATTCTCATTAGGCCTCCATAGCAGTTTTGGAGGGCGTCGACTTCAATCGAGCACTTACGCTAGTAGATTTCCAACCTGAGTTTATTGTGAACCCTATCTAACGTACACTTTAGCGTAGAATATGTTACCCTTGAAATTTGCGAAAAAAATAAGTACAAGGCATTTAAACGGCGATTTAAAGTTGTCGCAAATTTTAGTAGTCACCCGCTACAGCAGATTTCATGACAGGATTTAAGATTTTTATTTTGATTCTCAGTCCGTTCACCAGCCCGAGCACCAAATGACTTGATTTGCTGTGTGTCGGGTCAGCAAGGAGCGAAGCCACGGTACTCCTCATCTGACTTTCACCGCCCCGAGAAATTCGTCGTAGGTGGAAGCAGTGTGAACGACATTTCCAAGTTTCCCTGGCTCGTCTCCATGCATATTCGAGGGCGACATAGCTGTGGTGGGAGCCTTATTACCAAGTCTACCGTGCTTACCGCAGCCCACTGCCTCATGGGCCTCACATCAAGAGACGTTGCTGGAATGAAAATTTATTTTGGGAATCATGACATCTCACAAGCAGCAGCCCTGAGAGGATTACTCGAATCAAGGACCCCTGCTCAAGTCAAGTACCATCGATCCTTCAGTATGAGGAATTTGGTAAGTGTTCAGCTTTTTCCAAAATTTTCAAAATTTTTATTATTAATTTCTCTCAGAATGATGACATTGGACTCATTATCCTCAACTCCCCAATACCGGATAACCACCCTAAAATCAAGCCTGTGAAGCTTGGGGCTGTTTCATCAAATGACAAGGAAGTGACTGTAGCAGGATGGGGTCAGACGAGTTGGACGTCAAGTACTTCTTCGCGTCTCCTAGAAGCGACAATGGACATCTGGAGCCATAGCAGGTGCCAGCAGAAGTACACTGGGTTTCAAGTCCCCGTCAGGATTGCAGCAGAGAAGCAAATCTGCGCAGGCTCACCTGGGAAGGATTCGTGCCGTGTAAGTTATTTTTTCAAAATCAACTGGAAAGTGAAAACACACCTGATTCAATCAATTTCTTTGCTAAAAATCAAAAAATATTTTACAGGGGGATTCAGGCAGTGCACTCCATGTTAACAGGAACGGAGCATTTCACCAAGTTGGGGTGGTAAGTGTATACGCCAATTTTTACTGACAATCGTAATCCAATTTAATATTTAAATGATTCACGATTATTAGGTAAGCTTTGGTGGAAAATGCGGGGAATATCCTGGTAAGTATATTTTTTAGACGAGAACTGTCTAGGAGGAATCAAATATTTATTTTCCCATGCTGATTCTTGAAATCTTGCTTTATAGGCGTTTATACCCAGCCAATGGCTTACCGAGACTGGATTTTAAAAAACCAAAAGGAGTGATCCTCGCTGTACGCTGGAGACGGTACATGGCTTAATCGGGGGAAATTAAGGGAAAGCAAGCAGGAGAAGCCTTCCAACTAAAGTTGTTTTACGTATTTTACCTCTCATATTTTTAAGCAATTAATTAAGGCTGTTTTTCTATTCCCAAATTCCACATTGGCAAATTTTCCCTTATGGTTGCATAAAAATGGCCTCAGTTTATGACCACATGCGATTCGTAGCTAATTATTGCACGCACTGGAAAATATTAGTTTCAGCGTTTTAAGTTTCTTCACACACGTCAGGGAATAATGGGCAGAAAAGTTCTTTTCTTTGATTTCCATAATCTTCATCAAATTATATAGGTTCAGGTGTACCAAAATGTTCATTGACCTTCATATTCAGGGACTTTTATGTTCGTAGCCAATGATGGTTCACGGCGGGTTCACTTTCGTTTTCCATACTGAAATTCCTCCGAAAAAGCACAGGAATGGAATTCTGAAATTACTGATATAATTCTTACCGATAGGCCGAAACGTTCAGTTGAACATTTTATTCTGAACAAATCGGAATTCTGAATAAAATGGTTTTAAACATAATAGGGGGTTTCACATAAAAAGATTATAATCCGCCATGGATTATTTCTTGAAAAATTAGCCATAGTAGTCATAAAGTAGCCATGTCAAGGTAATGCCAGGGTGGCCATGCCAAGGTAATGCCAGGGTGGCCATGTCTAGATAGCCATATCAGGAGGGCAATGCCAAGGTAGCCATGTCAGGAGGGCAATGCCAAGGTACCCATGTCAACGTACACGTGTTAGGAGGGCCATGTCAAGGCAACCATGTCCAAACACCAAACTAACGTAATAGAATACTGAAGAGGAACTATTAATCGGAAAATAAACCTTCTCCAGAGTGGTTTATTTTGAACCCGATTATAATCCAAACGCTGCGCTACTGCACTTGCGCAGAACGACCGATTATAATCACTCATAGAAATAATCGGTTTTTGGATTATAATCAGGTTACGTGTAATGGGTTTGGATTGGAATAATGTAGGAAATAAACAAATTGGGTCTGAAAATTTAGTCACTGAACATTTTGGACAGTACATCAAAATATATATAGGCATTCTGCTGGCTATCTTGTGCCAATGACCTTTTTTTAGCAAATGTAGCGTGTCCACACAAATAGCGTATCGGAGAAATTTTGCATCTTTTTGAAACTTATACATATAATCGATATTTCGAAAAAAAAATTTAGTAGTTTCACTTAAAATATAATTTAGTTTTAACCTTAATATTGTTGATTGCTGAAGTCGTCCTGCTAAAAAAAAAATCAGAAATACTGGATTTTTTAATTTTGAAAAAAGGGGAAAATTTTCTCCGGTAAACTATTTCGCTATTTCTGTGGACACGCTGTACGTTTGCTCCAGAAAGGTTTTCCCTCCAGACATTTCACCTCCTGTTTCCCTCCAGACATTTCACCTCCTGTTTCCCTCCAGAAATTTTTCCCTGTCCCTGTAGGGAAAAGTTCGGAGCTGAAATGGGGTAGACAAATCAGGGTCTTATATACTAGGAAGTAATTGGCTCTAATGCGATTGACTGATTAAGCTCTAGGGCTTCCGTAAATTTTTTTTGAGCAGACGGTGAAGGATAAAGAGGTGGAGATCAGTTGTAATTTTTTTTAATTTATAAGTTTTCTCAAAACACGCAAGATTTTTTTTTCAATTTTATGTCGCACTGGACCGGAAACTTGCTTCTTCAGCCAGGCATCAATTCCTAGCTGGCATTGCATTTGGATTAATAGCTACTGCATTACAGCATGAAATTTCATTAATTAAAAGTTGTTTGTAAAAATTGATCCATGGGAAGAATTTTAAATGAGTTTGATTCACATTATTCTTTGACAAGGGCAATGCGGAGAAGATGGGAGCAGGGTTGTAAAAATGTCAAACCCAAGTGGCTGAAGACGGCTTGAATGAGGAGATGGAGGCGCCAATAAACATTTGGTCAATGGCCAATGGCCATCTCCTAAACAAAACTCTACTTGTTGACATGATCATGAAAGAAGATTTTTGTCCAAATTTTATCCTATTAATCTGCTTCCAAAACAAGTCAAAAAGTTTTTGAAATGAAATAATTAATGGAGATATAGATTTCAGAGTACAGGTACACACTATGAGCAAAATTCGAGTTTCATGTACCTCTTCGTCATTTTATGCGTAAAAAGGGTAATCGTGTGAGGATTTTAATTGCAGTAGTTATCATCACTAGCCAAGCAAGTCCCATAGTACCTCTACGTAGAATAAAAAATTAAGTAAAATTTTAGGTAAAATTTTAGGCATCAAACTTATAGGTGAGTTTAATCGCTGCTTGATCTTCCTCACCTTCTAATCTTCTCGGGATCGTTTCCGATTCGCCCGTGGTGGATTCCCTACTCCATCTTTCAGTAGAGTTTCAAGAATATTATGCTGAAGAACAGGGGCAATAAAAATGTGATAATTGGACAAATAATTCTAATTAGTATTTAAGCCGTGTTTTCACCCAGGGCATTTATCTGGTCTGCTGAATAGGTAAACAAACTCTGAAATATACATTTTATGGCTCAACCCTGAGAAAATTCAGGATCCTCTACTAAAAACCTATGAAAATTAAAACTGAATATCCCGCTGGAGCTTTATTTTGTGGTAGGATTTAAAAAAAATCCCGCGAAATTTTAAATAAGGCGTTTTGACGAAAACCAGTAACCAATGTGCTGTTGATGATAATCTGGCTCTGGGGAAGATGTATTTTAGAATCGTGTAAGAAGAGATGCACTTTTCTTTTGTCTGCTTGATACCAATTCTATTTTTTCTTACGAGGGACAAGTAGCATGAGGAGGAAATTGGAGGGCTTTAGAGTTCATTCACTTCTGAATCTGTTTTACCATTTGCGAGCCGAGGACGACGGGAGACGTGATTTTAAAGGAAGTGTTCGCAGATTTACCGCACCGAGAATAATGGAAGTCGTGAATGAGGTTTAGAGATTACGAGACGTAATTGTAGTTTTTCAAGTACTAAGTGCCAAGAATTGGACTACTTAGCCAGTAAGCCCTGGGATTTTTATGAAAGACGAGGAATGATTTTGCGTCTTGTCTGCCTCTCACAGACTTCAGAAATCCTCACTTCCATTTCACGGCTTCACGGGAGATGAGCATCAGCATTCAAGTTTTTGATAAAATTGGCTACACTTTTGCAAAAATCTACACCCCTCGAAAGTCCAAGTCAAGTAGGATCCCGCGGAATTCTACTGTTTACTAGACTAGAAGAAAAAAATGCGGCTTTGCCATTTATTTTGACGAGGTAGGGGCGGCGGCAGGGGAAGTTGTGGTGGTGTGATCTTCTTGCTTACTCCATCGCAATTTTTATTTTGCTGACTACGTAAATTGCTATGGGTATATAAATGCAAGGGCGTCTGCTCCTCTGCTATGTGCTATGTGAAGCTATAGGAGAGGCGAGAGGCACGGAGACGGAAGATAATGATACTTATAAGAATTTGGCCCATTCCCAAAATTTTCTAGTTCTTCTGGAGTGAGTAGTTCTCTGAACAAAAGGATGCAAAAAAACAGTACGTAGAAAGTTTTTCATCACCTAAACCATGGCTATAGGAGGGTTATATGGTAACTACGACGTATTTTCTTCAGTATACCACAGTATTTGGATTCTCCTCGCCCCGTCCTTTGCATCTGCATGGGATGATGGTGTATCCGGATCGAAGTTATTGAGCTCAAATATTTTGTGGATGAATTTTTATATGGATTTACCAATGGAAGGTTTTACCCACAATCGTTAACTTTTTTTTACTTGACGTCTTCTACACGAGCTTCGGTGGTGTGTCCATGCATGGAGGCAAACGAATTGGAAAACAAACATTTTGAAAACAAAAAGCTTACCAGGGAACGTTAATCTCTGTCCCACTCAATTCCGACATAATGGCATGCATGCAGCTTTCCTAAATGGGTAGGATCTTGAACCGACACACTTCTAAAGTTTTCCTGAGCTTTCGCACCTCATCCCTGAGTTTTTCCGTAGTCATCAGAAGCTAAAATGAAACTTTGCAGGTAGCTAGCCTAGGCCCAAACCTCTAACTTTGGGGCGGAACGGAAGCGAGGCATCAACCCTTTGTGACCTTCGGGGTCATGTAAGGTCGAGGACAAGCAATACATCAATCGAAAGGACTTGGTCTCCTAATTCTAAAAATAAACCATATTCTACTCCTTTGACCTGCAACATGGCCTAAAGAAGTCGCAAAGTCTAAGTCGCTGACCTCTGGCGCCCATGTTTTAGACCAGAAGCGCCAAATGTGATATGTCTTTAGAATCAGGTCAAGCAAGTTCGACTGACGTGCCGCTTGTCCGGATCCATGAGGTCAAATGACTGACCGTCGGTAACCTGTTAATGTCACTTAGGTCAATGCCCCCTTGTCCGCTACTAAAGTTGGAGGTGCTGGTGAGTAACAACCCTGCCAAGTTTCATTGATATCAATATTTTTGGATACTACCTGAAAAATGGCGTACCTGATGCAGCGAAAAGCACATGGAGTGAATTTCAGAATCCTATCTTCCCAATATTTCAGAAAGATGCGTGTTGATACCCCGGAATTCTGTGTGTACTAAGTCTAAACGTTCCCTTGTTAACAAGACAGGAATGCGTGGCCTCTACTCACATACCTAAGTGAAACATTGTAATTTTGACTTATACTATTAATTTTGGCTAAAAGTGTTGCAAAAAAAGAACCGATATTAGAAACGCATCGCTTTTGCTTTTGTGTATTTTAGGGGTGGTGCAGAAGATAGCGTCATTGTTGCTGGCATCTGTGAGTGAAATCCAAAATTAAGTCCAAAAACGTAAACAATAATAACGCTCTAGTTAATTCAGAATAAAACACCGACGAAGTCGCGTGGAAGATTAGATATGCTATTAAAAATCTTAAAATCCCTGGGCTTTTTTTGTTCCGGATCTTTATTTTGCGCTACGGACCACTCAATGCTGTAGCAAGTTGGCCACTGTAAAAGAGTGGCCAACGCTCCATAATTTCTGCTCTGCAAAAAAAGCTCTCAGACCCACTGAAGGAACAAGGCTCCGAACATTTTATTGGGTTCCTATATTACCGGCAACACCGAAAATAGTTGTGTTTGTATTCTCTGCAGCAGCTTTAACGATGGCAAATAAAAATTAATTCTCGGTCTTGTCGGTAACATAGAAAGTCAACAAAAGATTTCGGGCCTAGTTCCTACGTGGCAACAGCCGGAGTCTTAGCCTAAAGCTTAGCCAGTTGAAAGTGAAAGTCGTCTGTGCTCGGCGGGAGAACTGAAGTTTGGTAATACTAGTAGCCCGTCTAGTTTACGTCGAATCTTTTTTACTCAAAAAAGCAGTTACACACCGCCTACTGTAAAAATTTTGTTTTCCAAAACCCTTGCCAAAATCATCCAAAAAAAAAGGTCAGTTTCTTTTTTAGCGCGGGAAATTCGAACTCTTATGGGAAAATCCTATGTGGGTAACTATACTATAGGATTGTTCCAAAAAAGCTCAAGGATCTTAACTACTTCATCATTATTTGCGGTTCATAACAGAGCTGAATATATTGTTGCGTTTTGAATCTTGTTAAAACTAACTGATCCATAAATTCTGAACCTTCCCTGAAATCTTCATGAATTTTGGGTTTTTCCTGAAGTTGTCAAGAATTTTGGGCAATATTTGAATATTTATTGCTATCATCATGAGGCTGCACCCCATGGGAAACGTCAGGTTGACCTCTGATCTTCACTAATCTCCTTATATAATTATTAGATGTCCCTTTTAGATTTAATCTCGAAAATATTTTTGAACAAATAAGACAGTCCGGAAATACCGACTTCGTCGGTGAAAAATCTAATCTACATGTGCGAATTCTCAAGTCGAAGTTTGTCAGGTATAGGCAGTATGAATATGCAGACGCCTAGACAGAGACAGGGTGAGTGAACCTGCACCCTATTTCAAGCTTTTATTGTTTTGTTGTTGAATAGTATTGTTGAGTCAACAGGAAGTGCAGCAATGCCAACATTCTTATCAGCCTGAGTAGCAATTGATTGGGATCAATTGGACAAAATTCATCGCTGACCTTTTGCGCTCATGTCATGTTCCATGCTTGGTTTTCGTTTTGACAGGGTCAATAATCTGTACTCCTAGACCCTTGACAGCAATCCTGAGGTACGTTTGAAGCTAGTAATTACTCCAGTTTAATTTCGTATGTCCAGTGTATGTAGTCAAACATCTCTTTTAACGGGTTTCAATGCTTGACCTTTCAGTATTGTTATGCCGAAGGCTCTAGCTCATTGCCCTTATTCGGTATTCCAGCGAACCGGAGTCTTCTGTGACTGTCGTCGTATCACCTGCTGTGGTGTGCTTGCATTGCCATTGGAGAAGAATTTAATTGGCCGGTGGACGACGGTGATGATGAGGAGTCATTGTAAAAGGAGTATCGTCTAGCGTATGAGGTTATCCCAGAAGTCTAGGACAGGAACGATTCGCGAATAAAGTAAGTTCATAGCTATAAAGCTAAAAGCCTCAATGCTTCAAGGGTTGTTGTTGTGCTCATGCCTCCTCCCATAGCCTTCATCGCATCTCTTGCTATGAGTTCTCATTGGCCCTGTTTTTTCTGTTCTATAGGTAAAGGATAGGAGTCACAGTACAGTGCATTGCAGCTGTGTGGAGGAGACGAGCCGCTACTCCATACTCCCTGGTCTGGTCTGGGGGTTAAACAGTTCTTCTGCCTCAATCAGTTCAGTATATCAAGAGCCATGAAGTGAGTAGGAAGAAAAACAAAGACTCTGTTTGTCTGTCTGACAATTGTCTACTTTGGACAGGAGAGGACTGTCTTCTTCGTTAAATCCTCATCACATGCATCATCGTATTGGAAATCACAGTCCTTAGACTTGCCTTTTAATCCCACCAAAGGCCCGAACACTCGACACTGCCGTTGTTTGTGTCAGAAACCAAAGGTTGCCATTTTTCAGCCGGTGACTTAAGTCAATCCTAGTGAATTCTCAAAATAACTTGTACAAACCTGAGTACAAAAATTAAAACAGTACAAGATTTTAGTCAATGCAGTAGAAGCAAAGGTAGCTACAACGTAATTTGACAAGAATAATTAAGGACTCAGGAAGGAGACAGGACAACATAAAAGGTAACATAATTGCACTTTCATTTTACCATAATCATTTTTACCATTATAACTTGAATTTGGTGTAGTAGAAGGGTTGGGTAGAAAGGATTTTTGCTCGTGTGCCGGATTGTGAGGATGTGATGGTTGGGCTTTGTTAGTCTGGGAGTCTAGACATAGTCTGCATGAGAGTCTTCTACTCTTACAAATCAGATAATGCTTTGTAAGTGGGTACCCCCTCTATACTATGGCCAAAACTATATAAAACTTTATAGTCCTGAGAGTAACGAAGAGCCTCGTCATCACCATCAACCTCCTTCTCTTATCCCGGATTCGCTACTCGCTTCTGAACTACCTTGAGCTTATTTACACGAGTGTGAATGTGAAGATTAGCTAATTAGTCCGATCCCGCGTCACAATCATAATTTTTCATTGTTTTCTTAATCCTGGTTATTGTGTGCTCGACTTAGCAACTTGTACTGGATGCGTACCCGTCTTTAATTCCCGTTCTATTTTTAGTTGTTTTATTTCTGCTCTGCAAATCTCGGATTTGAATGTAATAAGTGGAATGCGGCGACGGGGAGGGTAGGGTATTATTGGGATGCTCTTGCTGAGACAGACAGATAACCTTGATTAATGTAATATGGTGATGTTGTTGATTATAGGTTTCGTTTGGAATCTTCTCTTCTTTTGTCTCACATCCTCACCATTCATTGTGATATGAAACTTGGATTCTACGCCTCCGAGCTCAAACTCTGAAGATCAAGTGTAATAAAAGATCCTGATTCAGCAAAGGCAAAAGGAATTCACCCTCATCATCCTCGGGGAGAAAGTTCCATATTCTGAGATCGTCTTACTTGCTTCCTGTGAAATACAGGTATATGTACTTTCTCACCATTATTCAGTACAGTAATTTATACACACCTCGCATTTACTTATGATTTTAATTTTCTCATTGGTATAGACAGGTGTATCTGAAATTTGAGAAGGAAAAACTTACTAAACTTAAGCAAAATGGAGGGGAAGCCAAGTCCACATCTGAAGAAAGTCCTGAAGAGCTATCAGCTCTCAGCAGCAAACACAATGAATGGACCCAGTACCATATTGTCCAGGTTTGAGAATCCTGGGCTCCCGGTCTCCCGTGTCAGAAATGGAAGCCTGGACAGTGGTAGCAATGAGTCAGGACGAAACGTGTTCCCATACCCCGTGAAGCAGTCACACTCTCACAAAGTTCAACCAGTGTTCAATCGAAGCATCAGTCTCAGTGTCAATAGCCCCTCCCCCATGAGCAAAGTTGCAGTCATCAATGGAATCAAGCAGGAGCCGGGAAGAGGAGTGGTGACCCCAACAAAAGTCTCGTCTCGTGGCTACGATGTCAGAGACGGTGGCTCGACGCTTATTATTAAGTCTACTGCCCAGCACCAACTACCACCACCAATTTTCAGTACGCCAGATCGGTCGAAACCAGAAATGCGGGAAACACTTCTTGAAGGAGTGCTCATTGCCTGTTTCTCAGTTGGTGGAGAGAAGCGACTATGTTTACCACAAATTATGAACTCAGTGATCAATCCTAACAACACTCAGAGATTCCCGCTCCCTCAGATTAATCAGGTAAGAATCAATCCATTTTTTCATAATCGCTTTTCGTTCCATAAGATTGCCCTCCAGTCTCCGATTCCCCACTCTTTGTTTTGAACAAAAAAAAAACATCAGCACTTATGGAGATTTTTGGAAAAATGAGCGGGCTAGCGGTGAGTCAGGGGCAATCTCGGTCACCCAAAACATGCACGAGTGTCTCGGACTCAGTGTATCTCAGTACCCTGAAATTGGGAGTATTCGGATTGGCACTGGTTGGGAATGGGACAGTTCGACGTATTTAAAACCAGTGTCGTCGCCAATAGACGCCTATTTTGATGAGATTCAAGCTTTTAGGGAGGCAGCGAATTCGTTGCTGCTGAATTTATTTTTGGATGCAACTAAACAAAACTATAGGCTAGATAATTCTCCATAAATTTGCAAATACAGCGAGTACTTTTTCATAGCCCCAGGATAAAAACTGCTTTGTGTTGAAAAAACTTTAAACTGGATTTTATAGCTCGGACGTTCTTTAGCTGTATTTAGCAACACAAATTAAAAAATCCCTCGGACTAAAACTAGTTTTAACTCAGGAAAAATGAGACTGCATACCCAGACCAGCCATTTTTCTTTCGCTATCACATATTTTGCATGCCCGCCATAAGATTGCGATCTTGATGTGAACTTTCCTCCTCTTTGGCAAGGACTTCTTCCGATCATCTTCATGTTTCAAAGTTTAGGGATTTAAAGGCGCAATATTGTTTTGATGTACGAGAAATTCTTGTATAGTAAATCCCATATTCAAGAAATCTGGTGGGGCGTGTCAGGTTACTCGGCATTTGGAAAGATTAATGCAAGTTAGTAGAGGTCATCCAATCAGTGAGCGAGGGTCTCGAAAGAGTCGAGTCTGACTATAGACGGTAATTATTTAAAGCTCTACTAAAAAAATAACAAAATGCTTTGAAGTCGAGGAACCGGTTGTAGTACTATTAATTTCATTCTGTTGTCTTACCATGTTTTCCGTTTTTCCTTATTCAAATCCTGGCAAACAAGGCAGACAAGATAGAAAATAGTTTCATCATTAGACGTCTCTCCTTTTGACCATAAGTTTTCACTCTTTGAGTGTAATTCGCAGAAATGCCTAATAAATCTTAACTAGGAGTAAGTAAAAATAATAGCCTGTCATTTACTAGTAGTGGTCTCGTGGTCTCTGATAGGAGCTTAAGTGCATACTCTCGAGGCATTTTTAATTTGCACTTCTCTTTTTCAAAGCTGCTGTTTCGCTCGGAATTTTCAGGGCCGGTGCAAGCACAAGCAAAAGACACTACTGTTGTTGCACTCATTAGT
>JABASM010000900.1:0-17863 GCA_019776545.1 Brachystomella parvula | reverse complement strand
GAGTTATGCGTTCTCAACAGTTGAAACGGTCACCGGTTTCAGCATTGCATATGTTTGATTAATTCGCAAGCAAAAAATTCTGCTATCAGATCGACCAGTGGGGACTCCACCAAGAACCATAGTACGGAACTGCCCATTTCTAATGCCCTTTTTGGTGAGAGCATGAACTTCTGACGTCGGTATTCTGTGTTTTGTGCATTATGGGAAAACTCTGTGTTCAATTCCTGCAGAAAAAGCTAAAAACTAGATTGAACATTAGAACGTGATCCTAAGCGAGCCTAATATAAAAAATGCTTAGTCGGTCGACGGTGAGAAATACGAGAACAGGAATCAAGTAAAAGAGAATAGAGCGGCTGTCACATTGATGAAATGGGCTGAGACCTACAGTAATGATAAGGTTTGAAGAAAGCAAAAAGGGAGAAAGTCAATGGTGTGCATCAAATCAAAACTGGAATTTTGATGATTACAATTTTTCCTTCTTAATTTCTTAAAAAAGGAGAAATGGCTGAAAGCCAAACGACAAAGGAAAGTGGATCAATCGAACAAAGAAAGTAGTAGTTTGCCCTTTTCACTATTTCCTCCAATACTCAAGATCTCGTGAAAGCCAGTTTTCAGTTTCTTTATTCTTACTCAGTTATTGTCATGCAGGAAGTTGTAGACTTCTTTGTCTAATTTCGTAGAACTGGGGCGTAGATAACTTGAACTAATTGCCAATGTATTCCAAGCTCAACTGATTTTGTGACGTGAAGACTACCCTCTGCTTTTATGAACCCGTCGTGCAAATAATCTTCCGCCAAACGAGCCTCAATTGATTTGCTGCTAATTACGTAACAAATTAAGGCCTTTCTGCTTGCGCAAGACTGGAAAGCGAGTGATTCGAAAAAAAATTAAGGTGACTTTTCTTTAAAATTAGTACAGTGCCGGAAGCCAGCCGTACATCAGGCTGATTCTATGTTAGAGAATTCTCAAAAATAACGTCTAAACCTAGTATAGGTAATAGGGTTTATTCCCTATATTTTCAGGTTTATTTCGGCCCGGGATTTTCGAAATCTTATGGGGATACTCCATTGGGCGACCTTTACTAGGATTGCTCCAAAAATGGTTCCATGTAGAAATCTCAAAAACAAAAATCTCAAACGTGAAAACCTCAAGGACAAAAATTTCTAATTGTGTGAAAATCTCAGTTCTGAAAATTGTAGTAGAAAGTTTGTAGCAACTGTTGACTTGAAGGGACCATGCTTGGCAGCCTAAAAACCTAACAGCTCAACAGATTCTGCAAACTTGTAATTTTCGCATTTGAGGTTTTCATATCTGAGATTTTTGTTTTTCAGTTTTTCATCTGACATCCCAAAAATAATGTTGGAGAGGAAAAACGAGGGAAAAACCCGGTTCTGCGACAACCTCCTGACAAAAGCATTGGCGTTAAGCGAAGGGAATTTTCGTGGAATATGAACTTCCTCGATTTGTTCTAATTAGGTCTAATTGAAGAACCTGAAGATTAAATTAAACCTTTCAAACTAATGCACCTTGAGAAGAAGTCGGCAAATAATTCTGAAAATGCCCGGCTCCCGGATAGAGCGTGTGATCTCAGACAAAAGAAAGCTTCCAGCTTCCCAGCTGTCCGAGACTGAAATGAATGAAAATCCTTCCTTACGTCCCTTCTGAGAAACCCGGTAAACTGACATCCGAAAATGTCAACTTCATCTCTGCTCGTCTCAATTTAAAAGAAAAAAAAATTGAGGAGAACAACTGAAGAGATTTTTTAAGATAGGAGAATCCAGGAAGACTTGGAAATGGAGTAAGTAAAAAAAATGTGAGAAGAACTCCTACTGTCATACAGGACTCTATTCGCCCCTAGTCTCTGAGCATCCGTTTCCAGTTGGGTGGAAAATTGAAAAATGATTACAAAATCAATAGAAGCCGATTGTGTGAGCATGGGTTTGAACCCTATTCCTCATGCTGCTGGAGGAAGAGCTGACTGGAATGCTGCGTGTCTGAGGAAAAACGAAATGAGAAGTTGGTAGAGTCGAGAAAGTCGAACATGGCCTCGGATTCATTGTTGCGGTAAATTGGCTACAATGGACATGAAATATCAATTTGATTCTTCTTAATATATTAATTTTCGATTAAGAAAGCTTCCGAGTAGACTGACTACATTTACTAGGAAACAAAACTGTGCCAATAACTTGTGGCCTTGGTGGATTGCTTAGAACTCAATTTAAGTCAGGAAATAGTGCGGGGCACTTTAATCGGAAGATGTCGAAATGAGACGACATCCTCCTTACTCTCCAATCATTGGAGGAAATTGAACCCAAGGAGACCCTTACTGACATTACGACTCAATTTTTATCCATTTTATTATTTATAGTTTCATAATAATAACCAATGTTCTCTCCAACATTTTTTTTTATCCTTCCCTCCTTCCGGGAGAAGATCAGAATGAAAATCCAAGAACCAATCTCTATAGGTTACAATTTACAGCCTTCTCAGGCCTAGGCATGTCCTCTTTCTCCCCATATGCATGCATCCAAGTGATAAGAACAACCTTACGTCATCTTCCATTTTCATATCGGGGAAGATAAATTCCAGAAAATCCAATTCCAAACTAGGAGTTTTAATCGCTCAGAGGATCTACGAGAATATATTGAGAAGAAGGGTAAAAGTGTGTGCGAAGCATGTCTGCCCATCCCATTGGCTGAGGACCTTGAGCAGGGGAACCTAAGTGTGGGGTAGCATGATCTTTGTGATTCGGTTTATAGCCACACGCATACAAGCAAAGGTCAATAGCTAAAATCCGTATTGGCAAAAATTATAGACAAAAAATTGAGACCCCGTCCTCAAAATCTCGTGTTATGGTGAATTAAAAAAAATTAATCCAGCGAGCTACTAAAAAAACAAAACCAAAAACTAAGAAGCAAAAAAAAGGGGAAAGCAGTCCCGACATTTTAGGAACACATTTAGTAGCTTGGATAAAAGCACAGTGATCGGGTGATAAGAAGCTGAAGTTTTGACTTTCTCCGATGCAAGATAAAACTGAACCATCTCACCAGGCCAAGAATATTTTAACGTATGTCAGCTATTCCCGTGAATTTTTATTTTTACTATTACTTGCTGAACTGAAACTGACCATAGTTGGTCTTAGGCAAAAGTTCTGATTTAGCTTTGCGATTTCTGAAGATTTAAAATTTTTAAGCGGCAGAACCTTCTCGCTTCCAATAAGACTGTTTTGCCAAATTCAGAATGTAGAGCTGAGTACTCTGCTCCGAGGCAAACTAGCTTTTGCAAATGGATTTACCCATAAAAGCCGCTAACCACGATAGCCAGCGGCATCTCCGAAAAAGTCCTACTGCCTCCTCCCGAAAACAAATTCTCGGTAGAGATTTTTCAATGGAAAATATCGTGGTTTGTTAGCTTGCGCTTAGATCATTTCTATCTATATAAGTATTGCTTTGTTTTCAGTAGGGATTGAGCCGAGTATCTCCTAACAATACGTTTGCCCAATTTGGGTAAAAGGAAATCAAGTATTCAGATCCCTTCAAATTGAACGAATGTAAATTTGTTTCTGTTTGAAGTTGAGCTGTATGTTTTTTCTTCACTCCTATAAATCTCCTTTATTCCAAAATCTGGAGCGTATCTTCAAAGGAATAAATAGGATTGAGAGAAAGCAAAGGAAAAGGCATGATACAGGGGAAAGAAGCCTCTCTCACTATGTTCTTCTGTGGTTATATCCAAAAACCGGATTTCCATAAACATGGAAAGGATTCAGAGAATGGTTTTCTACCGCATTTCATTTCAATCGCTGGTCAACGGACCAAAACTAAGGCTTTGATCCCACTACCTCTACAAACGGCTCTTCTCTCCTTTTCTCTCTCTCTCTCTCTCTCCATTTCCAATACACCAAGTTCAAAATGGAAGGATTTTTAGATCTCAATAAAATCGTTTAGCTCAATCCATTGCTTTCTCTCGGATTCTCATTTGTCAGATAAACTGATCTGCTGGAACAACAAATGTCATGAGAAATATATTAAGCTTTTTATTCTTTCTACCTCGATTCATTTTTCAAATCAGGAAATTATATCCTAGATCAAAAAACGAGCGGACCAAAAACTTCTCTGAACCTTGTTCAGAGAAAAGCCCTTGTCAAAATTGTTCAAGGGAAACCCAACATATAATACTGCTGGACAAGGGTCTGACTTCTAGTCCACTCAAAATCAAATTATTATTTCCCATCAGCCTGTCTGCCTTTGATTCTAATGTCCCAAAATTACGTTCTCAATTATTTTTATCCCATGAAATCCAAGGAGCTTCCTAATGAAAGTTTTCATTATGCATTACTATTATTGTATAGTTGGGCTAGACATTAAAGCTCTACTACTTTCCCTCTGCCTCTCTCTTTTCCTCCAGGAAATGAGTATCAGATTTACAGGAATGAACACGCACTGAGAAAGAACCGAGCTAAAGGAATTCGTAAGTATGTTCAATTTCCTTCCTCTTTTAAATTGGAGAAAGTAGTGTGAGCCCCTACTAATTTATAGATGGAAGTGAAAGTGAAACGCTTTCTCTTCTTCATCCATCCAAATACTTTCTCCCACAGAGGAGCCACTCACTTTTCAACTATTCCAACTTTTTTTTATGGTCTATTTAACTAGAAAAAACTTCAAAAGGAAATTGTTAAAAGGATTATATAATCTTGAGCCTACGTGGAGCCCCATGTTCCTCAGGTCGTCGGATCAGCCTTGATGGGCAGATGAATTTCAACAGACGCATTTATCCTTTTCCGGACTACATGCCTGAAACTGGGTCAGAAGAAACTGGAAAGGCATTGCTGACTCGAGCAGGGAGAGGGGTTGGTTTTCATCAAATTGAAAAGAGCATAAAAACTTTTCTATTCTTTATTCCTCGGTCATGATCCTTCGCATTTATTGAATTTTCGGGAAAAGTTTTCTTAGCCCTGCTTTTCATGCCGGAAAGCATGGTTGACAACCTTGAGCTCTTAGCAAACTCTGAGAACAATCCCTTTTTTGCCTGGGTTTCAAGTTGTTATTGTGCGGCGTTACCGGGTCAACGTGTACAGCTTGAAATACTGCATCAAAAGGAGAGAAGACGGGAGAATGAATATTTAAGGGAAGCCTTACTCGCAAGCTCACTGATTAAGGTAGTGACTACCTGTTGGTAACATTTATATCGTTGTAAAGGTCTGTGTACAAAGGATTTTACCGTCGGTCAGGTACCCCTTATTTCTGGAATTACTGTGAATCCTGCAATCCAGACGGGTTTGCGGGGATTTATTAAGGTCAAGTAGCACTATTATTCTGTCAAAAGGTTAGGGACTGGTAGGGAAACTTGAGCGTTTGTGTTCTGTGTATAGGAGATAGGGATCAAGTTACTCCCCAGATTCCTGTGAATCCCCGCTAGTTTTTTCTGCTGGGTTGGTAGGCGTGAACGCAAGCAAAAAAATATGGTATTTTATATTAATGCACATAAACTCTGCCCACTTTTGCTAAAATTTTTGCTTTGCGTGATTTTGCGTAGGGTACCAGACAACTTTCCAGTTTTTTTCTCTTAGTTATAGTCTCATTTCACGCTTTCACGCTTACCAACCCAATATTTTAATCTCATAACGTTTTCAAGTGTTTAGGCTTCGTAAAGGCTTCCTACCAGCTGCTTCTTCCGGCTTTTTCACAAATCACACCCTTTATCAGGGTCACCATAGGTCACTCAGCTGAACTAACTAATCTAGACAAGCAATATGTTAATCGAAATGGCTGAATCCGCTGATGCTAAAAAACCGCACTTGCCTTTCCTGATCTAGTACAACATGAGCACTGGGGGTTGCAAAAGCTAGGGCTGAACATTTAACGACCTCTGGCGACTGGGTTTATCACATAATCAAAGAATTTGATTTTCACACGCACGATTCAGTTGGTCTCTCAATCCATAAATCAAAAAAAGCGAATTCAGACTGAATCGAGAACAGGGAGAGAAGGCTAGCAAACAAAATCAGGTTTTGGTCGACAGGGACTTAATTATTAAAAATCTCTATTAGCTTTGCGGTGATCGAAGCCTTGGTCTAAAAGACTGAAAGCTTTTAGCAAAGCTAGTGATGATGGAAAATGTGAGCTCCATAAAATTTTTTCGGAAAAGCTTTTATTAGTCCACGCGGCACAACGAGATAATCAGCGAGGAAATCCTGTACACAGAACTCAGCCTTTAAGGCTTTAAGCTAGTTTGATTAAGGAAATTCTTATCCTGTTCGTCATAAAAAATTGAGGAAAGTTGAGGTAATTCAATGAAGCAGCAGCAGGTGTTTGTGAGACCCATCTCCAGTGCTATAGTTCCTGTAGGTTCATTAAATTTTTGAGAGTGTCAGCTACTTTAGGATTGTAATTGAATTAAAATCCATTTCTTTGAAATCTGCTGAAGTGCATTTATAAGGGCGTTTAAGTTTGATGCCGCCGCTCTAAAACTGTCATTTTGATAAAGACCTCTGGCCTCATCTAATTAAACTTTTTACTACCATTATAATTTTTACAAAGAACTAAGGGATAAAGGAAGAAGGAAAAGCGAGGTTGGGCTCATTTTGGGAAAAGGGCTGGAAAAGCCTTATCGCTAAGTATGCATAAGAGATGGAAGATAATTCTTAGGTGTCCTGTGATGTCCCTTTGTTGTGAATTAGTGGAACCGGGTTGTAATTTATTTGAACAAAAGGAGGAGAAGAGGTGGGCAAATGAAAAGGGCAAAAAATTATGTAAAAGAGAAAGTAAGTGTAGTAGAGAGCTCCCAAGCCAAAAAAAACCTTGAGTAGATCCGAAGAAGTTCAGAGAAGAAAATTCAGGAGTCTCAAGTGTAGGGAAGAACTTGAGGCTTAATGAGATCTGAGAAACGCTTCGTTGAGCCAGTGTAATAAGAACGTCTCTCTTTTTGAATCAAGGAGAAAGGACCTAGGAAAATGAATTTCTTTTCAGATTTTTTCCCCATTTTCTCTCCTCTGGGAAAGTCTGAATGCTGAGGGTCGGCTAGACCCTTACGAGGATAATCTATTGCACTTAAAAAGAAACGTAATGACTCTCTTACTGCCTCCAGCCCGCATCACTTAAGGCTTCTTCTACTCTTTACCCTCGTCCAAATGTCGTAAAATCTGTCATCTATAACCGCAGCTATGGAATCCATATCTTGCAGATTCTCTCCTTAATTTCCATGGTTAGGCAAGCTGACAAAATGGGGGTATGAGAATAAAATAGAAATCTTGCTCAAGATTTGTCCAGTATTACACTGACTAGAACAAGCGAAGTATCAACTGAGCCAGAGGAAGGCCTGAATAAAATATCCGCCTATACGAAAATTACTTACAGGTTTAATTTCTGTTCGCTTTCAGGTCTATGGAGATTTTCTGCGGAACTTAGAGGAATTTCTCATTAAAGATTGCTGACCTGTATGAAGAGAGGAGCTCATCACACCTAGGGGACAGGGTTTACCTAATTAAAACCAGTCAAGTATAACGGAGAAAATGGGAACTGAATCTTTGGTCTTCATCTTTCCTGCAACCCCGCACTTCCCATCGTCACCGAGATTAAATACAGTCCTCGCCTTTCAGGCATTACTTCTGCTCCTTGCGTCCAATCAAGGTAAGGATATTCTGCTACATACCTACTCTTTTCCAGGTTTTCGAATCTTCCCCGTTCTCCGCTATTTCCAAGTACTACTAGGTACGATTACAAGCTCGATTAGCAGTGCGTCCACGTCAAGTTTCTGAATGAAACTAAACTTCTAGCTGAACTTAAACCAAACTTTTATATTACAAAATGCAGCAATTTTCCCATCATTCTACATTTTTTTCCAGTATTTTCTGAAATGGCGATGGCCTCTGTGGTTATTTGTAAATCGTTTTCTCCAGACATTTTCACCCATGATCTTCGGAATTCTCCATGGCCAGCATAAATACGTTAGCTACTACGTCACGAGGAGGGCTGCCTGGTTTTCCGTGAATTTAATTCTGATTTGTATGTAACGTGCTCAGAGATTCCTTTGTAGACTTTAAGGTTCATCTCAACCAGGACCCCTGAGAAACTGTATTTGAAAAACTAAAATTACCATTGACCATTTTTTACGCTCCTCTGTCTTTCTATGCCAATTTTCAACGTCGAAGCAGTGTTCATAGGCGGTTAGCTGCGGTAGCGCCTTTCTCCGGTTCCGGTTTGCCGCTACCAACATTGCGAACACTGCGTCGAAGAGATGAAATTCCTCCCTCGTAAAAGAGGCTCTCGATTCCATATCGGAGTTTTAGATAGGGCTTTCGCGAATTAATTATTTAGGTCGTAATTCTAGCGATAATCGCTAGCAACGAGATCACGATCTTTAGTACTACGTTATTGTTGAGTGCCTGTCGAACTTCTGAAACCCGATTCCCAAGTTCCATTGGATATGCCCACCAACCTCACTCGCTGATTGGTCTCCTGCCAGCTTCCCAAATAGAGTTAAACGAAAATAATGAGAAACGAAATTGCGATATGGTAACGGCATCCACATCATTGCTCCTACTCAGCCTGAATCAGAGCAACTATTCCACTACAGTCGCATGACATCGACCTTGACGCCTAGCAGCGTCGATCCCCGCATAAGCAAATCCTCGTCCTTAATCCTTAAATGTTCATTACTCCAGTAATATTCTACCTCTATATGTTTGAGCAAAACAAAATCTCACTGCGAAGCTGACAATCTCGGCTACAAGCTGGAACTTAGATCAAAATTCTGCTCTGCCGCTATTCGTCAAAAGTTGCGAAAACCCAAATATCGGATTTTGCAAACCTTGAAGATAATCAAATGTCACGAATTGCCCCTTTTCTTAGAGACTCCTCCAAAATATGAGTAGTGCTCGTTTTAAGCTTGACAGATGCCACGGCCTCAGAGGCGACTGACAGTTGAGTGAGTTGAAGCTTAGGAAAATTAGAATTTTCTTCCGTTCATTTTCAGTACGGCGAAGCACTAACTTACCTTAGCCATTTTCTTCTGATTTTCCGGAAGCTTTCTTTAACACGTCATCTGGCATTCCCTCAGTTGGAACCAGAGTATGAAAAATGAGAGGGAGATAATTATTTGTCAGATTTCGTCCATCCCCCATTTTCTCAATTCCCTGTCATGGCGGTGAACAGGGATACTTAACTGGAAGTGACAAGCGGTTTAAAAATGAATAACACGCTCTCTTAGCTCCTTCAGTCTTCCTCTGGAAGGAAGAAGGTAGAACCCACCTAATTACCAATCTGAATTGGTTCATTAATTCAGGAAACGCATGCTTTCCATCAGAAACGTAGGAAGTTCTCATGAATCCCAATGAGTTTCTCCTCATTATTCAACGGGGAGAACCATCGTGGACCCACTCAACCTTATAATAGGGGGAAAGGAGAACAGAAAAGTCAATAATAACAAAACATCAACTTGAATTTGAAAGCAGACTTAAGTTATTCCCCCGAAAGTCCCAAGACGAGTCAACAATAAATACATTACTGAATCCAGTTCTGCGTTTGTTTCTTTACGCTGAAATAACTTTGAAATTCAAAATTTTTTTTAGAAAGCCAGAAATATTTTATCCAATTATAAGAATCATAACAAAAGAGCCCACTACATTAGCGCAGTCTTCAGCGCTTCACCAACCATCAGCCTCCCACCTTTTTTTTTTACAGTCGAGCTCTCAAACTAAACCCAATAATTTATTGTGTTGAATTATTTGGATTTAAGGTAGCTTCAGAATTCATAAGATTCAATTAGAAATACCAGGATTTTCCAAATCATGAGCATCAAAAAGAAATATCATATCCTGGGCTGTCAAAACATTTCCTAATCTTACATAGGGTTGATCTGACACATTTGAATTGAACTGTCACAAAACAAGGTTGTCAAAGTCTACTAGTATAATACAAATGCACATTTTTCTACGCAGGGTGAAATAAAGGGAACAGGGTTGTCAAATAGAGAATTGAAGCTTCTGCTTTCACATACGAAAAAAGCGTGACAAGGGATGCCAATAGGTGTAATTATGAAAAAGGTTTACAGATTTGAAGGGCATGTCAGGTAATGTAAGATTTCTGAAAATAATCCTTCTCAGCTTCGGATTCCTAAAATGAATGTACAAAATATCCTTGTGTAAACTGAATACTTCGCAGCGAGATTTTTCGTGTCTGTGCCTTTATTTTCACGNGTAAACTGAATACTTCGCAGCGAGATTTTTCGTGTCTGTGCCTTTATTTTCACGATTTTGAGATTCGACTAGTCGTCGAACACTCAGGGAAGAAAAAGGCTTGAAAACTTACTCAAATATGAAAAACCGAAGACTAATGGTTAATTAGGACTTTATTCATTCCACCCAAGTTTTTCCAACTTGTAGCCATGAACACAATGCACCTTGAGCTATTAATTAGTACCACTTGGCCAAAATCCTGCTGACGAGTCTAAAGCCTAGAAAGCATTTTAGCCTTGGATAATTTTATAGTCTTCTGAAGTACACCACTGCCATGGTTATGGTTGAGTGAGTGAGGAGTGGGACTGAGGTGAATGTTTATTATCAATATCATGGCTTGGTCTAGAGTACTTTAGATTCCCAGGTCCAGAGAAGCCAGGAAACGCTTTCTCTTCTGTGGAGAGAGGACGGGGAAAGAGAAAGTGAAATTCAAATCTAATTCAATGAAAATGGAATATGAGACAACAAAGGAAAGTGGAAGAGTTATGCCTCCTTCCTCTCATTTCCTACTTTTCCCAAAAGGGCACAATGATAAGACCCAAAAAATCTCTCAACTTTCACCCGTCGAAACCTAAGCTATAAGAAGTCCATGCGCTGTCCTCCACGTTCATGATAGTATACGATTAGACGGAAAAGAAAAGTAAGCCGCCGTGCTTTCTGACGCAGAAAAAAAGAATCCTTTTGAAAATAACTGATAGTACTGAGGCTGGATTCATACGGTGGCTGACTGGAGCTCTTTTTCCCCTTTCTTTTTTTTCTGGACGGACAGAAACAGACGACTCAAAGTGAAGACTGGAAGTGATTCGAAAAAATTGTTTTGAAATACAATATGATTGGTTTAAGAAATTTTCTTCGTCTTGCTTGAATGAGTGAAGAATGATGTAGGTTTGGGTTGTGCTTATGTACGGGTCTGTAGGTTCCTTCTTCTTGGGAGTTTGGACTGAAGGATCCTGGTGAGTTTGATTGGTGAGGAGGATGATACTCCATTTCATTCCTTGCTTCCAGACATTGGGAATTTGTTAGTAGTTCACATTCTGTTCCCGATTCGAGTCTTAATCGCGTCGGGGTTGAGATGTGGTAGTGGCTCTAGACTTTTCTCTAATGGGAATTCAGGCCCTTCTGCATTGTGATGGATAACAGCACGCACACTACCACCAACCAACTTCCTTCCAAAGTTAAAGTCCTCTCCTAGCCTTAGTAGTAGTACAGATCCTCCACGACTTCTCGACTCCCATAGCAATTAAAATTTCTCTTCGTTTTCTCATTCCCTTTTCTAAGGACAAGCAAGAACTTGAGAGAAAGTTCGTGTGCAATTATTACAAACTGGGCTCCGTCGTCAGCTCGTTGGATCCTAATTTCAGTGCGGGGGCTCTATGCATAAGATCGAATTTGAAAATTATCAAATCCATGATCATTATTCTAGAGAGGATTTGTCTGCAGAAACTAAATTTGAAATTAAAAGGAGGCGGAGATGGTTAGTTTTGTAGGACTGAATCAGAAAAAAAAATGGAATTGAGGTTAGGAGCCTTATTATTACTATTATTATTAGAGTGTAATTTAAACTCACTCTAATTTTCTGTGCAGGTTTTTCTCCACGTGCAAGCTCTTTCAGTATAAGCTTTTTCCAAGGAATAATAATTATAAGCATCTCAAGAAAAAAATATTTCCAATGTCACTGGACCGGAACAGAATTCATTTAAGGAGAAAGTGAGAGAATGAAAAATTTCTCCCAAGGGGAATTTTAAGAAGAAAGATGAAAGTTCAAACCGTGGAATAGTTCATCTGGTCTTTTGACAACCAAAGATTAATTTAATTTCTAGGGAGGAAATCGTCACCGAAACTTGTCATACTCAAGGAATCATCACGCAGCCTTTTCATTACTCATTTTTTTTTTGCAGAAATCTTCATTTCCTCAAAGGAAAAATATTCCTAATCATTATTTAAGCAGAAATTTTTATGGTAGTTTGGGTTGTCAATTCTAATGATCCTGGAACCCCCAATCGCAACCGCCTATTAAATTGTCACTGATTGCAGTCAGCTTCATTGCTCGCGAAACACGTGACGTAAAAGGAATTATTTTTTTGAGTAAACAGATTACCTTAAAGTGCTTTACCAGAGTTTTCTTCATTTAAAGCTTAGATTAATTTTGTCTCTTGACCTATTTGGACCCATATCCAAGGGCCACAAAATAATGTCAGACATCATTTGTATTTTTTATACTGATTTTCTAAAAGAAAGTTAAGAAAGAGGCCTATTTTTTCTTAATTCGGTTTGATTTCCGTTTTATCCTGTTTTCGGCATGCTTTGACAGCAGCAACCACATGATACAATTGGTTTGATTTCTACAGCAGTGCTCAAAAGTAATGACAACTTGAAATACAAAATTCTCAATTTTAGAAACGTTCAATAGATTTGAAGTTTTCGCTCTCGTTTTGTGCGTAAGATAAACGTTAATTTTACACCTCAATCGTAGAAATCAAGGATCTCAGAGCAGAGCTAGCTCAGTAAATTTTTGTTGCAGGTGTATCATAACTTTTGAGCTCTACTGTATTTACAGAAAAAAAGCCGAGCATAGTTTTTCAGGTAGCTGTACCTGGTTGGTAGATACGATCCCATTGTCACGCATTCGAAGAGAAGTTAGTGAGCTGGCGCCATTAGAGGGTCGTAGGTCATGTCGCTTGCTGGTCAGCCCTGCAAGCAAATGATGTAAAGCCTACAGGGAAAGGCAGTGCTTCGCCAAGGATCCTAAATATTTATTGTATTTTGTATTTAGGATCCTTGGTGCTTCGCATTCTCACGTCACATGCCCTCCCCATATGCCACTTTAGAGAAAGAAAGTAAGCTACTGTGAAAACGATGGTTGTTGTGAGAACGCTGACTGGAAACTACCCGTCTTCCAGGCCTTCTCTTTCTAGGATCGAGGTTCCCTAACTTGTCACGCATTCGAAGAGAAGTTAGTGAGCTGGCGCCATTAGAGGGTCGTAGGTCATGTCGCTTGCTGGTCAGCCCTGCAAGCAAATGATGTAAAGCCTACAGGGAAAGGCAGTTCTTCGCCAAGGATCCTAAATATTTATTGTATATTTTGTATTTAGGATCCTTGGTGCTTCGCATTATCACGTCACATGCCCTCCCCATATGCCCCATTAGAGAAAGAAAGTAAGCTACTGTGAAAACGATGGTTGTTGTGAGAACGCTGACTGGAAACTACCCGTCTTCCAGGCCTTCTCTTTCTAGGATCGAGGTTCCCTAACTTTCTGGTTAATGGCAATTAAATATGTGCAAATAAATAAGACTTCAAGACATCCTTCCCTCCAATAACACAATGTATTATTTTTCTCCAAAAGTTATGGCTGGAATTTTCTGGAGCGGCAGACACGTCTGTCCACCTCCCCTTTCAACTTCTACTACTCTTTCCTAAAGACAAAGGGACATAGTCTAGAAAAATGAGTGAAGAAAAAACCAAGTACCCCTTAACAAGCACACTGCTAGAATAAGATACTATGAAGGGACCTACTCTCCTACTACTCCTAGAGTTGTTGCTTTCTAGGGATTCTAGGGAATAGGTACATCTTACTCCTAAACTTAACAATGGTAGCGCTCTAAAGAAGAGGAGGTCTAGGAACTGGGGGAGAAAGTATTCCTGTGGCTATGAGATACAGTAAAACCCGCTTACAACAACACGCCCTATAGCAACAAACGGTCTACAGCAACAATGATTTAAGCATTTGGTTGGTTCCAATGCATTTGGCATGGGCTTAAAACGCGTTACAACAACAATCGCAGCAACAAAACGGGTACAACAACACGATTCTAAACTCGTATTTAGGTATTTTCGGTATCTTTTTAACAACAAAATGGGACTTTGAAGAAGTTTGATGACTTTTTAACTTCTCCGTCATCCCACGCTGACATGACTAAGCTGACACGGCTACCCTGACATGAATAAGGTGGGATGGCCACCCTGACATGTCCACCCTGAGAGGTTGTGGTCGACATTTCCAGTTCACATGTCCAATTTAAAAGGTGACATGGCCACCCTGACATGGCTATCTTGACGTGGCCAACCTGACATGGTCAGCCTCACATGGTCAACCTGACATGGCCACCTTGACATGGCCACCCTGATATGACTAGGCTGACATGGCCACACGAGTTTTCGTATTGCTTCTTATAGCATCCTTATTCTTGTTGTATACGTTATAGCAACAATCGCTTATAGCAACGCGATTTCTCGGCTCCCAAACTGTGTTGCTTTAAGCGGGTTTTACTATCCCTAAAAAAGTTGAGAGTAACCTGAGGGTTGACGCTAATTAAATTAATTGGGATGAGAGTGGGAGCAGGTAGGAAGTAAGCTTATAAACTCATGTTTTCAACCATACCTTTGATCTCACCTTCTTCAAAGGGTAGCTCCTAGCATCTAGTCTTTATTCCCCATCTCTCATGCACTGTTGATGAGCTTAAATCTGAAAAGGTCAAGTGTTAATTAACTTTAACTTTGTTTGTGTCTATGTTTCAGGACTCCCACAGCAAGTAAACGTCCCTCCAGGCGGAGGCCTGCCATTACATCCGGATCCCCATAACAGCGCTAATCAGCAATACGCCAGTTTTGAGGAGCTCCAGAAAATGACAGAAAATCCATTTGATAATAATACGAGCGTTAATGTAACTGTTCCACTTGGTGATACGGCCTTCTTACGATGTAAAGTTCGGAACCTCGGAGAGCGATCTGTAAGTTAACGCTTTCTCTTTTTTTCTTTTACTCTTTCTCCCATTTTTTCCAAGTAGCTTTCTCTTGAGAGAAAGTGAGCCTAGAAAAGGATTGAGCGGTTTGATGCAATTAGTGCCTCACATCATCATCATCAAACCACCGTGTTCAATGTCATTAGCCTCAATTCCGACGGTACTGCGGCAGAAGTGAGAGTGAACCGTAGAGCAGCTTGTCCCCCGTCTATATTTATCAGAAAGAAAGAACAGGCTCACGTGCACATCAAAGCAACCGCCACTTTCTCCTGTTTACTTCCGCTAGGAGAATTCCATGAACTTAAGGCCGGGACTGAGTAGGAGTCTACTACTAGTAGCCTGATGTCTCGCTCGACGTGCTCCAGTAATTAAGAATAGGAGGGGAGAATGGAAGGCAGAGAGAAAGCATCTGACGTTATTTTTTACACGGCATGAGAAAAACTTTCCAGTTTGCAGCAATAATGACAAAGAAATTTACTAAATTTCCAAAATCTCATTTACGTCTACCACAGGAGAAAGTAACTTAGGAGCAGTGCTACGCTCCTAGAATCCTGAAACACATGTGCTCCAGTTCTCATCTTTTCTTCCTACTTTCCACTGCTAACGTGTGGCCCAGTCCCCTTTTTCTTTCGTCTCGTTGGCTAATTGCCATAGGCATTTGGGACTAGAACATGGAACGTTGCTTCCATCACCTCAAGCTAACAACCAGACCCTCAAAATGTCGGATTCAATTTCATATCTGGAGTTTGGGCGGAAGTCTGTGGTGCTTAAACCCACCCATAACTTGTTCTTATGCCCTTTGAATCCTCTGCCTTTTAGTTAACACACATGAGGGAGAAAGTTAAGAGAGAAAAAGAAAAGTTGAGTTTGGCTACAAAATTTCCTTTGATTATTTTTTAGATCTCTTGGTACCGGCGGAGAGACTGGCATATCCTAACCACAGGGAAAATTACATACACTAATGATGAACGTTTTCAAGTACTCCATGCTGACGGATCGGATGATTGGACTCTACTTATCAAGTTCGTACAAAAGAGAGATAACGGAACCTACGAATGCCAGGTACGTCCTTCCATGCTTTCCGGCATTAAGAAATTTTAACCTCGAAGGTTCTTTAGGCTAAAAAAACTGGGCTGGATGCGTTTGATGCATTTCTTCTGCATTTAGCGTTAAAAAAATGAAAATGAAAACTTAGAAAATCAAAGACGGAATTTTTTTTTAAATTCACTCTCTCTTGAAGAACATGGGTTTTACCATGGTTCCATTTACCTGGACAAAGAAAATTATACAAGTAAATATTTTATGAAACTCACGGTCAATTGTTGTCAACGATAGTAAAATCAAAGGGGCGTTTTCTCAGGTTCTTGCAAAAATCAGGTTTTTCAAAAAATTTTAACTAATTTTTTTGGCATGTGGTTTATGTAAATTTGATGAGGAGGTTAAGCCTTTTCTTGTTGATTTTAGGTTTGAATATTCAAAATTTGCTGTTCAAAACAATCTTTCTTGAATTTTCTCTGGGAAGCTACTGCCCATGGGCAGAAAGTAAACTATTTCTTTCAACAGCAGAAAAATCTTGAGCAAACACAAATTCCTCCGAAAGAAAATGAATAAATTCTATTTATATGTATGTTTCTATGATTCCGTTTTTATCGGCTGAGTGAACCTTGATGAATTTGAGTCGGAAAAGTGAGAAGAAATTCTGGAATTGAAAATATGAGGATGACAGGTGTCCAAAGTTGGATTTCACGTTGTTAGTCGCCGAAGTAGGTCACTTTCTTTGTTAGACTGAATGACTGAACACTCTGCCATGTAACATAGTTCATTCATTAGAATCATATTCTGGATTTGTGATGAGTCCTGTGATCAGAGTGTGTGACGAAGTTAGGAGTCAAGTGGAGAAAGTTTAGACAGTATCAATCATCATCATCATCGCCTACGCGGGCGGAGGAGCAGCGTCAGAACACAACATTGTATAAGGTGAAGAACTGTAGGTGACCTCATTACTCATTGTTAGGAGGAAGGAGCAAAAGAAAACCGTGGCTAACAAGTTTACTTTCTCCAAAGTTTGACTCAGCTCGTTTTGAAACTTTTCAAACGGGAATGGAACCATAAAATCTACTCTATAGTTTCTTCCTCAGGTAGAAGCAAAGTAGGACCCAATTTCTTACACACGCCTTTGACTCGTTAACCCTTTCTTTCGATTTGACGTGCGTCACTGAAGTGTGAGAGTCTCTTTCCAGATGAAGTGACGTGTGCCAATTTCATATTTTGAAAAGAAAATACGAAATAGCTAATTGAAGAAAGAATACTAAAGAGTCTAATTCTCTGTAATTCAGTTTTTCGGATTCTCTGTTTTTAACTTGAAAGCACGTAATGTAGCGGACTCATGGTACCCTTAGCGTTCCGTTCCCGCACACGTTAAAAATTGCAACGAAAATTCAAGAGAACCACTGCTTCTAGACAATGTTTGGTCGCTGCACTCCCAGACAGTGTTGGACTGTTAAAACCGGGGGGTGGGTTTATCCTAGTTTAAACCATGGTTTTAACCAGGTTAAAACCACTAGAATTTCGATGGTGGATTAAACCATAGTAGCTGAAACTTGAAATCATTTAAAATCATGTCAACCGGGAGAAGCGAGAAAGAAATTTCACAAATTTTTTCATAAGAAAAATCATTTTTGTGCTTTTTTTAAATTCGGCACAGCACAATGATCTCGACAAAGAAGCTTGAACAATTGTTTCTCCCTTGTCTGGAGCAGAAAATTGCTAGTGAAAGCCCTTTTCCAGTATTAGCCGGTTTAAACCAGTTTTAGCCGGTTAAGGACGGGGTACTAGCGGTTGTTTACTATAGAAACAGCATGGGGAAAAATCAAAACTTAAGGTACACTTTCT
>JABASM010000899.1:0-17865 GCA_019776545.1 Brachystomella parvula | reverse complement strand
ATCCATAGGTGGAAAAAAGGAAAAAAAATCAAGCTGGGAACAACTTTTCCACAGCATGAGAATCATGCCTTTGTGGAATTATAATTATGCAGAGGGGAAATACGGGGAGGGGGGGGGGGGGCGGAAGACTTCCGCCGTGCGGTTATCCATAGTTGATTGACTTTCTCCAAAGTAAAACAAAGAAACCACCCCGTCTCTGCCTTTGGGAAAGGGTGTTAGATTGAATAGTTATTTATTGGGATTTTGAGTGAGTCCGCTAGCGTGTGGCAGGTGAGTGATGATTGTTACATAATTAGAAGGATGGTCCCGAGTGGTTGGAGGGGGAGGGAGGGGAGTTGGTAATGATAATGTTTAGTCGGATGAAACCCGCTATTACCCAATTCAATTCCAAAGGTAAATTGGCAGGTTCCGAGGAAAGAGCTCCCTAATCATCTTGATCATCATCATTCTAGCCTCCATTATTATTAGGGGGGATAATAACATGTGATAAAGATTTAAAGAAGTTCCAGCGAGTCCCTGGGCAGTACTAGATTATAAATGAGTAAGTACGTGTTACCTCATTTGAGCCCACTTAACTCCTAATCACTTCCCACCAACGCAAGCCCACCTACCTCCAATTAAACCAATTGACCGACACTTGACACCTAAAAACTATACTAACTTTCTGCTCCCATCTACTTACGATGAATCCCTGAATTTTTGAGTCTAGGATTTTTTTTTGGCATGAACGAGACACAATTTAATTCATTAGAATAGACATTTGGGAGAATTCTAGCTTTAGTTTTTAGAAAGTTAAGTTTTTCGAGGGAGTGGCCTCCAGAACAGAAAAGCAAAATCTCAGAGACGTCATTGAACTCTCAAAATTCTGAGATAGAGTTTAGACTAGGTTTAAAGGCTTGCAGAAATTCAGCTATATTGCTCTTTCATAAATTTTCAAGAGCAAGTAATTATTATTGACAGGTTGACATTGTAAAGGTCTTAGATTTTGGTGTACCTTTCGGAAGAGTAGGGTTAAATAGGTGAGTTAAGTGGATTTGTTGAAAGGGAATGGGGCTCTCATTATGACTTCTTAAGATCTCCCGTATTCCTTCTTAATAAATTTCATTTGGGAAAAAGTCCAAAGGGACAAAAGGAAGAACTGTTATGTAGTCGTTTGAGGAAGCAAAGTTATTGGTTGATAAGGAGAGGGTCCTCATACCAAACTGACATGTATACGACCTCACTTCTCAGCTAAATTCTCTCTGGACCAATTAGGCTGACCTCGGTTCCCACTACAACCGCCATCGGAGAAATGTTTCATGAGAAAATATCGCGAGGAAATGAATAATATTGGTCAATGAGACTGCAGCGTTGGTTTTTTTTTTGGAAGGATTTCTAGGCCCGATCCGAAATTGAAATTGTGGGCTTCGCAAGTTAAGTACAGGGTCTTTCAATTAAAGCTCCTCACACATATTTGGGCAAATGTTTTCAAAGGGCTGTTAAAGTCAGTTACAAGAAAAGTTTGGGTAAAATGACGGCGCAAAAAATAACTACCAGGATATAACTATTTTTTAAGTATTTTGAAGTCGGACTAATATTCCTGGAAATACCGGGTATTAAGATCCTGAAAAAGTTGTCCAGATGAGGAGTTTAACTTCGAAGAGTCCGTAATTAGATTAGATTGGATTAGCCCGCTTATTGGTGGCTTACTGACAATCCGCATCCTAACTCCAATAAAAAATTGGAATATTCAGTCTTCACCGTGTGCATACAATGTTTTTTTCGATTGCGAGACCTGCGAACTCCGGAAACAGCATTTCGGCACGAAAAAAAAGGAATCAAAACAAACTTTCGCAGAACGCTGAAGCTTAGGGACATCCGGGAATCAGTCCAGCTCGGATGTCGCAAAGTCGTTTTCGCAACTGAGCGCATTTTACAAGATTTTTTTGGCGTCCTTTGACGCCAAGCTAAAATAAATTAACCCGGAGGATTTCTCGAACTTCTTGCATTTTTCAGGTTGTGATCCCATTTCTGCCTGTAAATTACAAACAGAGTCTCATCTTTCTATAGTACCGCCATAAAGTCATCAAAATGACTTTTGAAAGCCAGCGATTGGGAAAAGGAAAGTAGCATTTTCCCAGGGTAGAATCCTAAGTTCACCTTGAAGGTGAGCCCAGTTCGGGAATCCTTAATTGAAACAGGTAGGTGTGAGATGAGTGGGATTTGCGAATTCCTGCCTGTGGAATACCATGACTAAAACTTGAATATATGCAATTCTCATGTTTCTTAGATAAGAAACCTGACCAATCCCAAAAATTACTTAAGAAAGTGCGACTTCTAAGAGGTGGTTGCCGTCGTGTCTTATCGTCATCCGTCTGCTGACTGCTGTCGGCTCACCTTTCCAAATTCCATAACCCTTTCTTTCTCAAGTTCAAAATCTGAACTATTTTTACAACCCCATCACCTTACAAAAACAATCAGATTTCATAGGAAGGGCTATTAGAGGCGCCGGTGGAAAAAAAATTTAACAACTTGAGCTCAAGAAGCATTTCATAGTTCAACCAAATTGATAACTGAATTTATCGTCACCTTTCTACCAATCGCTGCCAAGGATTCAAAGAAACCAGGGAGAAAACTTTCAAAAATTTCTTCAGAACACAAAACCAGTGTACAAAATAAAAACTTTTTCTTCCTGAACAAAAATGAACGTAGAAACTGAGGTACTTGGCCTCGAACTCCTTAAACAAACAATGGGTAAAGCCAAGGAGCTCCTGAGCCCTATCGTAAATCTGTCTTTTAAATTTTTAAGCTTCTGAAATCCTTAAGCGGATTTTCACCTTAATTTTCTAAGCTAGAGATGGTAGTGGAATGACTGTTTTGCAGGGAGAGGGTGGCATAGAGTCTCACCAGTACTGTAGCTCTCACTGGTAATTTTGTTTTTATGATCAATGATTCAGTCGAACACCTGTCGCACTTCCTCTCCCCATTTCTAATTAGTAGAAGTAAGTAATGTTATGCGTGGAGACTTTGTCTCGGCGTCCCCCTCCTCATCCAACTTTTCAGCCAATTTAAAAATCCAGCAAGGTAACAACACCCTCTTCAATAACTGCTTCTTCTTTAATGAGATTTTTGATCTTAAAATTTAATTACTATTTCTATTTAACGATTTGGCTTTTCTAAGCGTGTGTATGCCTATATAATATACAAAAATTCAGGGACATCGGACGACACTCCAAAAATTTTTAAGCTCTTTCCTCGTATTTCAAAAAAAAAGTTCCTAACAAGGCTAGAACATGAAATTTGATCTGCACATGACAAGAGGGGGTTTGTTGTTTGAAAGAAATAAGGACTGGAAGAGGTTGAATTTCAACAAAGAAAGAGACATAGTCCACACTTGTGTGGGAAGCAGAGCTCAAGTTACTATCCTATCTACTCAGTCAATTAAATAAACAAAATTCTTAAGAGAGAGAGAGAGACAAAGGATCACAATTAATAATTTAAATTGACAAGAAGTTTGATTCTCCTTGGCACTCGGAGAATTTTTTGGAAGCTCTCCCGAGAAATTCAATCATCGTCCATATAAGCTCTCACACTTTTGAATTTGATCATGGACAACGCTGATTCGTTGATTGAGAATTTTGACTGATTTTTCTGGCAGACTTGGTAAATAATTTGAGAGATTCGGTTGAGAAGTTAGAAAAATTCTTCGGAGAAGTAATCCAACATTTTTCTCTTTTGCCAGTCTGGAAATGGCTTTTGCTGTCGATCGACGAAAGATGCAGAGAGAGTCGAGAAGAAGTCGATGGTAAACTTCGTACTTGTCGAGCAGTCGGTAGCCGTGTAGGAGTCCACTCTCATTGTCGAGGAAGACGAGTAGCCCGGACGGGTCCTTGGCTAGATTATGGGCAGGAGCTTCCATCATGCTCGGATTCCATTGTAAATTATAGAGATTATTTACAACACGGTCTAAATTTGCAGTTAGGTAATCGAAGACAATGAGATCGGACCACTGGGCGAGCTCTATCACGTCAACGTTTTTGGGGGAGCGGATGTCGGTGGGGTGGAGCCTCCGTGAGGAGTCCCGAAGTACGTGGGGTATTAGAGCTGCCTTGAGGTTTGGAATAAATTGCGTGAGTACAACTGGCTTCTCATCCAGCCATGAAGCTGAGCCCACTTCCGCTTTCACGGCCTCCCATTGGCTGGTTCTGACTTGGATGAGGGTTAGGGCGGACGGTGCCAAATTCCGGATTCCCAGAAGCTGACTCAAATAAAAACTAAAGATTTCACCTTGGATTTGATCTGAATTCTGACGGTAACGACAACAAGCTCTCGTTTCATTAGCTAGAGTAAGGAGTCGATTCTGCATGCGGCCACAGCCATCTTCAATTTTTAATACAGTTCCTTTATCAACAAATTTCCTCCAGCTGGAAATCTCAGCGTCACTGAACCCTCGAGGAAGTGACTGCTCAACTTTGTCGCTCCAGTAAATTCCATCGAGGTAATCACTGACAGTCGCACTTTCACCAAGGAGTCGATGTGCTATTTTTAGCATCCTTTGTTCTGAACTACTGAATTTCGGTGTTGGTAAGGGATGAAGGGCCAGGATCCGATTTGCTGGTGGAATAAATTGGACATTTGGGTTTGGTCTTCGTAGGATGTTTCTTTGTGACTCGGTTTGGATTCGAGGCTTTCTTTCTGCAGACTTTTCGGGGACTGATGTCTCACTTTCACTTGGGGCTTGAGTCACCGTACGTGTGACAGCAGCGGCATAGGGGTTACTAGTACTAGTTCTTAGTTCTTGAGGTGGGAGGAGGTATAGTGACATGAAAACGCCGAGTCCCACCCCTACGAGAAAAGCTAAAGATATTGTGAGGAAACATAGACTCTTCACTGGTCGCCCAGTTCGCCATCTTGGGGGTGACATTGTTTTCTGGTGAAGTATATCCGTATCACTGACCGTACTTGTCGATGGAGCCCACCTGCTAATCTTCACACACTGGAGACAAGAACAGATTTCAAACATGTTGAAATTCCCAGGAGCTTTCTTTCTGCATTGAAAACTAGAATTTCTCCGTCATATTTTTGATGTTGCTGGCTCAGGGTTCATTCTTCACTCCAACACTTTTTCACACCTGTACTTCCACACGTCCCTTCGATTCCTCCAATATTTGCTCAGCAATCAAAAATA
Source organism: Brachystomella parvula (assembly GCA_019776545.1). Taxonomy (NCBI): domain Eukaryota; kingdom Metazoa; phylum Arthropoda; class Collembola; order Poduromorpha; family Brachystomellidae; genus Brachystomella; species Brachystomella parvula. Next base: position 12,698 of record JABASM010000899.1, on the reverse strand, counting down.
AGGGGAGATTAGGAAGGGCTGCAATGTCAACAATGATGGTCCACCATCATGAGTACACACAGCAGAAAACTTTGAACATTGATTTCACACTTTCCATCATTACAAAACGGAAGTTTCTTCAGTATGTGCTTGGAATATTTTTTGGAGAGGGATAAGCTTTTCCAGTATCTCGGACTTTGAAGTTTGAATCAGGCTGAAAATAATTAAAAATTAATTTAATTTAATTATTCTGATTTTAGTTTAAGAGTACGGGGCAGAAACTGCTCGACTTAGAACTGATACAAATTAAAAAGAGAATAATATACCTGCAGAGAAGAGAGTGGGGATTTGCTGTTTCTACTTAATTGGAGAGTTTTACTGTGGGCGACAGTAGGAAATTTGGATCGCCTCGAACTTCTGAAGTGAACTAAGGACTGAGCTGATGGAACCATCACCTTAATTCTACCTCTGAAGACCCGGAGGCTTCTTGAAGGGGTGGGGAGGGGATCTGCTGGGGAATAGGTTGGGCGAGGATGCCTGAGCTTCAACGGGCTCTTCAGACCCAGGGATTCTTGAGCATTGTTCCGGGATGGGAGATGAAGACTCCAACAAACCAAACTGACCAGGTTCCCCTGTATATTCTGCTCGTTTTATATGCATATCCAATACGGGTAGAAAATCCAGATCCAGTCCAGCAGCACCTTGCCTCAAAATCACTGGGGCTTTTTCCATTGGATTCAATGATCATTTAATTTTCTCTGCAATTTCCTCTGATTGGAAATATTTACGACCGGAAGAGTTCTGACCACATCCAGGTACCCCTCGTTGAGCTTTTTTTTGGTAAAGGCTCCAAGGAATATCTAATTTCCATGTTATGTAATAAGAGGTTTAACACGGGATCTTTTCATTTTCGCTCATCTTCAAAACGTTCAATTCTTTTTTTTACCTGAGCATCTTTGAGAGGAGTTGAGGTGATAGCTGAGCTTGGGAAGTTTTTCAACCTCGTTTCACCTGGTTTAAGAACAACAATGGAGAGAATGTGTGTGTGGAGCCAGAGCGGATTAACGTATGTCGTCCCTTATCCTTACAGATACTTTATTTCCTACATAAGGCAATGGAATCATTAGATCTGCCTGAACCTGGAGTCGGAATGAGAATTATTTCTTCCCGTGCGTTGGATCTCAGGAGTTGCGGTTTACTTCCCTTTATTTTTTTACCTGCTCTTGTAAATGAGAGAACATTAACGTTTACCCATTTAAGTTGATACAGATGAGGATTCTCATTAAAATCTTGAGAAAGAAGTAGTCGTCGTCGATTGAAAACAAAGTGGAAAGTAGTCTTCTCGGAAAAGGACTTGTCTCTCCTTACACATGTATTTTCTTATCATTAAACATGGGGACGACGACGAATTCATGAAACACCCAGGAAGGGGAGAAAGATACTTTAAAGATGCCCCATCCTTTTAGGAGCAACTCCAGTTCCGAGCATGTAAATCGCCTCCACTTGGCTGACCACTGGTCAAAATAATGTAATTCCAAGGTGCAAATTTCCACTTCCGGCCTTCGGGAAACCAGAGTAATTTTTTAAAGATTAAAAAAGATTTCAAAAACTAGTACTAATACTAAAAAAAATTTATTTGCGGCTGCGCTGCTTCTATTTCAGAATACAAACAACACTGCCCCTAAAATCTGAAATCAATTTCTGAATTTAGACCGGATCCTCGGAAGCCAAAAATTAAATGATTGATAGAATTGAAGAAAATGAAGAGACTTTGACCTGCACCGCTTCATCCATCAAGGAGCGGAATACGTGGATTTTTACAGAGAAATGAGGCGGACCCTTTGCTGAGAAGACAGACAGGATTTTCAACTTATAAATCCTTTTGTATCACTAACTAGAAATAAATGAAATAAAGACTGAAGGAAGTTTGACATTTGGACATGAGTGACACATTCTCAAAATGTTAGTCACTAATCCTTTTGTTTGACTTTTCGACTTGGACCTTTATTAAATCCAAAACTATAAACGTACACGGGAGAGGTAGGGAAAATTAAAAACCACCCACCACCACTACTGTATTTAAAAAAAACTGAAGGGACAAGCTTTCTATAACAATAGAAAGGCCTGTTGGAATTTTGGAAATAAAAACGAAATGACAATGGGATGCCTTCTATTGTTGCTAGTCCTCGAATTATTTCTGACTTCCTTAGATGCAGCTTCTACTCGTTTTTTTTTGCCACACACGTATAATAAGTCAAAGGCTCAGGGGACTTTCGGATGTCATTCTCGTGCATCGTGGATTGATTGCGCTTGTACTGACCCCTTAAGAAAGTAGAATGAGATATGGCTATTCGACTAAATCATAAAGACGCTTCTGAAAATATAAATGAAAGGAAATTTTGAAGGACTTTATTAAAATGGAAAATTAAAATGCTTCCAGGCAATGGTTATACTTCTTAAGGGCTCAAAATTTCCAAGGTCCAGGAAGAATACCAAGCAACATTATTCCATAACCTGTTTGCCACAGCAGGATAACAACCTTTCGAGCTTAGACTTCTTCATCCCACCTTCCAGTGCCCAAGCCTCTTGTCTTTCTCAATTCCACAGAACTTTTACAAAAAAAAAATTCAAAAGGTGATATGAATTCGTTGTGAAAATTATTAAATATATGAAACAGCAGCATGTAGAATTTACGGATGCAAACAGGCAAGGGATCATCAAACAATGGGTTTTAAATTAATTAGAAGCTAATTTTTACCTTTGTTTAGCAAGATAAAAAAATCAAAAAGTGGAATACTCGATCGAAGTGGATTTCCAAGAAAAACTCTGATCAGGTACTGGGAAGGGGACTAGTTCCAGTTTCCAGTTAGCGCTGCCCAAAGAAATGAAAACTCTACGACATTCTGCGAACCCTAAATTATGACTCAAAAATAAATTAACGCTACAGAGTACTTGGATGGGCAATTTTACAGATTGAAATTTGGATTTTATTCACTTGATTTTAATACTAACGAACTTCATTTAGTTAATGTAAAAAGCGTGTAATATTCTAAATGGTCAAAATTTTGAAAAAGCAAAGATAGAAATTGAAAAACGAAAAATTAAAACGATTATTTTGAAAAACTGAGTTCGTGAAAAATTGTTTTCAATGGTTCTTGATCGACATTAGCATCTGGAACACTATCGCGGCATTGCGTTTTGTGTTGAAGCGTCTCTCAGATATTCTCAGTTGAGGTTTCTCACGCATCCCGAGTAGGAAGATCAGTCTCAATTGGAGTTTTGATAGGCGCTTCATCCATCGTCTCATTTTGAGCATTGTCGGAAGCCTGTTCGTTCCCGTTGTTGATTGATGATCCCGGGATATTGGATGCTTCATGGACTGTATCATTTGACTGGAGAATCGTGGCTGCGTAGAGACTGTCGACAGTGCAGCCATAGGTGTTGTGGTTGTCCATCAATGTTTCGAGAATCAGCGTAATTGAGGACCGATCCGTCATTTCAGCATCATAGGATGCTTCAGAGGCCTGTTCATTTTCCTCCATAGCTGACAGAGTAATTGAGGCTTCTTTGGAGCGTTCAACTGCTACATGAGGGTCCACAGTCTCATTGATTTTTTCAATTGAAGATTCATAGAGATTGCCAGCAGAAGTTTCATTAACTCTCTCAACTTCCGATGTGTAGAAAACGATGGGATGCCGATCGCCCATCTCGACAGCTGACAGAGTGCTGTTCTGTTCCGGCGTTGATGAGCGGGGGAAGGAAGAGGACTGCAAGCCAAGGACAGGTTTTGCAGTTTGGGATTCCCTTTGAGCAGTAGCTGTACTCAACCCAGAGGACCTTCCTGCAATGTTTAGAACAAGATTAGAATTGATTTACTCATTCATCTAAAGTCCAAGAAATTAATACCTCTAGGACGACGTCCTTGGTTTGCTCTGGTGCGACCTCGGCTTCTACCTCTAACTCCTGGCTGAAGACCATCTCCTAATGGTTCAGTACTCGCCTTTAAAGGTCGTCCCCGCTTCCGTGGAGGTGGATATGGATGATTCTCTTGCTCAACCACGGATTTATCAATATTGCGCAGTGGATTCTTCGGGGTCGGACTCTTCGCCTTTCGCTTTCGCGGAATGGATACTCCTGCGCTTTCATCATCTGATGTACGAGAATTAGCGATCAACCGGGGAGAGTCTGAAAGCAAGAACATTTTAGACCAATTTTCTTCTTGGATACAACACAGTTCTCGGGAAGCCCAAAAAAGTAGGAACTTACCATTACCAGGCCCATCCTTAGGGTTGAAACTCTGATGAGAAGTCACTTGCTTGCCTTTCTCATCCTCTGACTCTGAAGATAGAGAGAGAAAAAACGTAGGTCTGGTCACGTTGTGTCACCCCATGCCTTCCCGGAGATTTTGTGTGTTTAGAGTCCATGTCCCGCTTCGTACGCTTGCTAGGAGGATCGGTGATTGCGTCCTTGTCTAGTTCAACTTCATGTCGCACAACAGATTTCACTCTCTTCCTATTATTTTCCGCTGGCGGTGTCTGGGTGTTAGATTTCTTCAAAGGAAAACGCTTGCGCTGAGGTTTGCTAGTTTTCTTTACTGGATTCTTTTCACGAACTGCTGATTCGCTTCGTACAACCGGATTTGCTTCTCGTTGCTCCCCTTTCTTGTGGCCAACGACGGCAGTGGTTGGCTCTTCTAATCCATCTTCTTTAGCTTCCTCAGTGGCCTTGACCTTCTTGCCTCGCCCCGTCTTCGTTTCCTGATTTTCGGCTTTCTGCAAACGAACACGCTTGTTCTTAGGCTCTACTTCTTCGTCGGCTTCCTCATCCTTCCCTGGAAATGTCGATTCATCTTGTAGGATAGGAGCTGCTCCCTTCTTCTTTTTAGTTCCAGCGATGCGTTTACTAGTCATGATGAATGCCGTGCCGTCAATCCAAGTCAAAATCTTTGGCTTCTACGTCTGCCCTGCTCGAGTTTAGGACTGAATTTACGGTCGAGGAAGACAAATGCAGACCACAATGAAAGGTAATGCTTCTCGAAAATCGCTTCGCTCCTCTTCCGGTCCAACCTCACCCAAGCACGGACGAAATGAAATTGACATGTAATCATGCCGAAATTGTTCCTTTTATACTTGCGTTTGACAATCCTAATAAATTGTAATTCGTCTGCTGCTGCAGCAGCAAGCGTTTCCTAACGCCGCCCATCCTTTACAGTAGCTGAAGTGCGACAAAACGACAGGTGAGCGACAGGCGAGAAAAAAAAAGCATGTTCAAACACACCAGGTGCAAAAATAATAAATAAGACAGAAAGGCCCACATTCCTAGCATAGTTGAGTGCGTTGCCAGTCATGACTGCCACCTGACCTGAAAACATTCCTTCCCCATTTTCTCTAAACAAAATACAGGGCAGCAATAGTGGCTGGAGCAGTAGCACGAGCAGTGAGCGAGAAGCACCAGGAGCAGTGATCTTGGCACAGGGGATGACGAAAGAGAGCAAACGTATACCTGAAACATGAAAATTCTTGACAAGTTTAATTTCATTCATTTTGGCAAAAATTGGAATCGAAAGCCTGGCGAAGATGCATACTATATACCCTTAATCTAAAAATATCCTCACTTTGAAGAAACAGATAGGAAAACGATGTCGGAATGATTTTTGGGTAAGAGGCAGGAGGAGTCGCTCACCGAGACCGAGAACCAGACGATCCAGACGCCATGTCGTTTTCTTCGTTTTGTCCTTACTTTTTACCTGCATTATCAGAGCTGAAGAATTCCTCCGAAGATTTCGCTTCGGAGAATTTTTTAATTTGGACTCTAGTTTTAGAGTTTAGCTCTGTCACCCCCTCCGTTAGATTTTCTATTTATACATAGCACCCCTGACCTGAAGCATACCCTGCAACTTTTTCCAATGTTTTTCGGAAATTCGGTTTTCTTTGACCTTTAGAGGTCACCAAAGGCCAGTCAGCTGACCTCATCCATCCTTCTAGTGATAGTTCAATCGAAAGGGTTTGGCGTCCTGATTCTAAAAATATGCTATACTTGACCTTTTTAATGTTCAACATGGCCGCCAGAGGCCATGAAATGCTCAGCGTATGCGTAAGGTTTGGCGACCCATGGCAGCCATGTTGTGCATTAAAAAGGTCCAGTGTTGTTTATTTTTATAGAATCAGCACGCCAACCCCTCTCGACTGACCTATCGCTGGTCACCTAATTGACCTTTGTTGACCTCTAAAGGTCAGAAAGAAGCGAATTTGGAAAAATTTCAACTGAAAAAGTTGCAGGGTATGCTTCAGGGATGCTATATATTTTTCGACAAATCTAACGGAGTGGATTCCTTTAGCAGAATTGACCGCCCTTCTTTTTAGTACTATTTTGATTTCTGACTTCTGAATGAAGCTTTTTGGTCCTTCAGTTTCTAAAATCAGGTGCCAGGCCGTCTTGTTTCCGTTGACCTTCCGTTCAAAAAATCTGAGCAGACAAGGCAGCCTTTTTTCTGAAAGAGAAAATAATTGCTGTACTTTATCAATCGATTGCTCACTTACAAGGGCTAAGAAGCGCTCATATTATATTCGCTTGACTCTATATAATTTGACTGAATTTTAATCTACTCTGGTACCTATCATTGAGACCTATTGCAGTACTTAATTAGTGGCAGCTGAAGACGGTCCGTGATGCAATTTATGTTCGCTGCTGGCAATTCAAGCATCAAGCATATGAGTAAAGTAATCCTGCTGCCAGTCAGTGGCCAGTGGATTTAAGCTTTAGGAAAAAAAGATTCAGTGTTCTGCATAAATTCAGCCTCCCTTCCAGGCTTCATTAGTCTTCATACCATTTGACATGCCCCCCTAAGTCCTTTACGCCTGCCAACGTCATTGGATGCCCAAACCGTTTCATGGTGGACGGTGGAGCTCTGTGAGAATCGTGTGGATTCCCTTCGTAAGCTGTGCGGGGTGTTTTAGTGAGGCAAGAAAAAAAGTTGTTTGGATTTTGAAAAAAAAAAAGACAGAAAAAACCGACGACGGCACCAAAATGGTATAATTTTATTAAACGTTTTTAAAAGTTTTTAAAAAATTGACAACTAGAAGCAATGGCTGGCTCTTCTCGTAAAAATTCCTGGGGCTTAGAAGATATAGGCATCCCGGGCAAGGATTTCCTTCATGATGCATTAGCCAACTGTGCTGACCCGCTGAAAGCAATTGAAGAATTTCAGGTAAAATATAAAACTAAGTCATAAGTAACTCTGAACATGAAATTTCATCTCAATGTCCAAGGCGTTAGACGAATTTGTTTTATTGTACAGGGTATGCTACCTAACTTCCCTTTGCTTTTTTTAGACTGAGAATGAGATATTGCTACCGTCATTGAGACCTATGCTTCCTCTCCTTGATCTGCACGGAACCAGGCGGCACGATTTCCATGTAACTGTAATGGAGGTAAATTAATGAGTGGAAAAGAACACTTCTGGTTGCNAACCAGGCGGCACGATTTCCATGTAACTGTAATGGAGGTAAATTAATGAGTGGAAAAGAACACTTCTGGTTGCGATATACTTCAGATAGCTGACCGGTCAATTAATCCATGCTCTAATTCTTCAAGGAGCTCCGTGATAAGCTGATTCTGAAGATCAGGGAGATTGGCACTCGTGAGGGTCGCGAGAAGGATAGAAAACTCAGAGAGCTACTCAATAAAAGCTTTCCTGTCATCAAAATTGAGCCCCTACGTCCTGTTGTAAGACTTTCGGAAATTTCAGATAAAATGACTCGCTAAAACTGTCTCCTTTTGAATTCAAGGTTTTAGAAATTTTGAAGAACATGACATCGATTGGGGATAAGTATTTAAAAGTAATTGTCGGGGACAAAGCTCTATATGACGCCTGTGATACGGAGGTAAAGCAGCAGATCTGGAAGGATAACCAAACTATGTTTGGTGATCAAGTGGGTCCAATTTTTACAACATACATACGACTCAAGGAGCAAATTTTATTTGACTACAAAAATACAAATAACACTTTCTTTGCATCCACCCCCAAGGTATACATAAATCATGCCGGCAGCAGTGACACGGGAAAAACTTCACTTACATTGCTTTTTTAAAATTTTACAGTTAAGGCGTAAAGCAGAGTTGGTTCAAAAATTAGCACGGATGGTGGGACGGAATTTAAAGCTATACGATATGACTCTCCAATTTCTACGGACCCTTTTTCTTCGTACTAAAAATGTTCACTATTGCAGTCTCAGAGCGGAGCTACTGATGATGCTTCACGATATGGAAATCCAGGTAAGAGAGGCTTCTGTACTCGGCATTGAGCAAGAATTAGTCGTCACTATTTCTTTCCTTGTTTCTATAGGAGGTCATATCTGTTGATCCTTGCCACAAGTTCACGGTAAGGCAGTATTCTTCCTTGAAAAAAGTGCAACAATTGAGTGTAATTTTCGGCGCATGTATTTCATTCAGTGGTGTCTAGACGCGTGCATTCGAGAGAAAAATCTAGATTTGAAAAGATCTCGCGAGCTCCAGGTAAGCTGTGTTGAACTCAATACTGGTTTCGCCATAGAAAGCTAATAAGACTTTGTTACAGGGGTTCTTGGACAGTGTCAAGCTTGGTCAAGAGAAGGTCTTAGGTGATTTGTCAATGATCCTTTGTGACCCGTACGCGATAAACTTTCTCACCACTTCCGCCATGAAGATTCTTACTGTAAGATCATTTCTTTATTTTGCTTGAGATTGACTCACAGGATTCGATTGGATTATTTAGACGATTATCAACAATGAAGTTTTACCACGAGAGAATCCAATTTTAGTACTACTCTTGCGAATGCTATCTCTCGGATTAAGCGCCTGGGAAATGATTAATTCACAAAATTTTAAAGAACCTAAACTGGATCCTCAAATCGTCACGAAGTTCATTCCATCCCTACTTGTGCTTATGGTGGACGACCAAGTGAGGCATTTAAATACTAAGCTTCCTGCGGACGAGAGAGCACAGGCAATTGCAGTAATTGAACACTCAGGTAAACCAAAGCATATTTTTATTGTTTGGTTGGGCTGGGCCTAACTGTTTGTTTGCTCATAGGGCCGCCGCCGGATGCATACCAGGCATATTTGGGAGAGTCATCAGTTGCTGCCACGCTCGCCATGTATTATGCATTAAGCCTCCTGAGGTCGAAAGACAAGAATGGTACCATGCGTGTTCTCGGATTTTTAGCTACAACTTACCGTTACAGAGCTTACGACGATCCTTTCCTACATACTTTGGTAACCTGACACATAATATTTGAAAAAAAAAAATATTTTAGAACGGTACTGGAATCTTAGGTTTCAAGCCTTATTGGAATGGTGGATGAATTCAGTTCTGAGGATTTCAGTACAGTAGTATTCGACGAGTTCCTCTGTGTGCTACCTCAGGAGAACGTAACTCGCCATCTCATTCGTTTAGTATACAATGTCCACCATAAACTCAATTCTCATCGCCTTGAAAGCCTCCTCAAAACTTTACAATCGGCGTCAACCCAGTCAGAAGTAATCCAAGAAGCATATCTTGCCCTGGACGAGAAAATAACAGCAGTTGCGGTGGCCATGATGGAAACAGAGTCAGCTGAGGCTGCTGCTGCCAGTGCTAACACTGATAGCTCTTTCTCCTCAACTCCGCAGGTGTGAATTTTTATCCTCAGATTTTAAATTGTGTTCTTCTAAACTCAGTTTTTTTCTGTCTCGATTGTGAGTATTATGTAATATACTAGTACATACCAATACAAAATCAATTAAATTTAAGTGCAACCGCTAAACAAGAGGAACAGTACGGAACTTGAGTAGTTTGTGAAGTAGCACTCGAGCCGGACTGAGAGCTTTTAGTAATTACTTTTTTTTTTAAATTTCGATTGATTTTTCGTGATTTGATTATTGTACGGTATATTTGGTTAATTTCTTTGTGTTTTTGTAAGCCTTGTAATTTTGCAGAATGAATCAAATGAAATGGAGCCAAGTGACACGGAAAGACTACGCGCATGCATTGTGGTTGGCTCACTGTTCCTTCCTTGACGGATTTGTAGAATTCAAACTGCCAGCATCATTACGGGGTTCCATGTGGTCGCGATTGTTTGGACGACGGAAGTATTTGTCTAGGGCTACAAATCGCTCTCTCAACTTAACTTTCTCTTGGAGCTTCTGGGGAATGACCATCATCGTCGTCACGGTGTTACCCAGAAAGACAGTGAAAAACAGGAAACTAATCACGGGTACCTGCGAACATGAAGAAGTATTTTTTAAATCAGCTTCAGTCTACCTTAGGTTTGTTCTCCTTTTCTGCAAACTTACTTGCCAGGTGGCATCTTCTCGGAAGCTCAAACGATAAAGAACGTAAGCGTTGTAAAGCTGGAAAAAGTAGCCGAAGAAGAGGAAAGGGAGAAGAAAGCTGAGACCCCTCCACATCCACGAATGAAATCCTTCAATCGTTATGTCCATATCATTCCTCTCGCCCAGTGCCCGAAGACGATAGAGACACCCTTGCTGATATCGGAACTGAAGAAACTGCACTAAGCCTGAAATTAAAATAATGACGGAGCAGTGTTGTAATTTAGTCACACAACACAGTCGAATCGTATGCTATTCTAGCTTACTGATGTAAACGTTGAACCACATGAATTGAGTTCGAAATTCATAGTAGATAGCGTTATTAGGCCAAATGAGCAAAACGCCAGAGAGGACAGTGGAAATGAAATGATGAAGCCGCCACCATCCTTTGACTCTGGATCCATTTACTTTGAGGATGCTCTCTCGAATCGTCAGGGTACAATAGTACCAGACAAGAAGAAACATGAACAGAAGGTCCAAAACCCTAGGTTATAAAGTATCCCCTGGTAAACAATTTCTTGGATGAAAACAGTATGTGATAGAGTCCACCCCTTTACCTCCGCAGGAAGTACCTTGGCACCCCTTTACTTCGGCTCCATTACCTCGGCAAACTTCACCAAACCGCCTGGACCTAACAGAGTTACAACTGCTCTCCGTCCAATCATGAACGAGCCGATTCAGCCTCCGCCGACTTCGAATTTCATTTTAGTATATTGTTTTTATGCCCAAGTAGAAGGGTGCCGAACTTAAAGAGCTGAAATGGTTACCGAGATACTTTCTGGCGAGGTAAAGGGTGGATTCTATTTGATTACCTTGAATTAGCTAATAGGTTGATAATAGAGATAGTAAGCCCAATCCCATTTATCACGAACTTAAATTTCTCATATTCATCCTTATATTTGAACCTGCAAGATGTGAATTTTAAGAGTGAGAACTTAAGATGACTATGTAACTTCTCATACTTGTCATCTCTGTTCAGGATTGAGACGTTAACATTTCCAAGAATGATACGAAGATAAAGCCCGTTCATTTTAGGAAGGGCCTCCTTAATTTCATCAAGCTGCATCTTTCGGTGGAGCATTCGTTTCTCCAGTTCATCCAACTGATCTTTGCTTTCGGGTGTCCTCTTAACACTGCAAACGATAATCGCAAAGATTTTACTCTATTCGGATAGAACTGTTTTGCGATATGAGTATAAGTACGTTTTCAGTGATTTCTTGATAGCTCCAAGCCTATAACGCTGGTGATTTAATTCCTTGACACATTTAGCTTGAAGTGCCCCTAGTGATTCCAATTTAGTAAGGTAATCTTTGTGCACTTCCTGGAAAAAATCAAAAAATGGGAATTAGAGTAAGCGATAAGACTGAGACAGACAGACTACACTACGGGACTAACTGCAAGCGTTTTGAACTCCTCGGAGAGGTCATCGAATTCACTGACGAGAGATTTGACTTCCGTGTCCATTTTGATGAAGGATGATGGACGAAAGGAAGAGTGGACCGTCCTCGAAGCCGACCAGTAACTCTTGCTGATTTAAATTAGAGTGACGCGTAGTTAAATCCGAGCTGGCTCCTCTCCCCGAGTAATAAAAATACATTGGAAAAGCTCACAGCTGATCATGATAAAATGTTTACTATCTCCAAAAACTCTGCACGGCAAGGTATAAGGGCAACCACATGGATTTCTCGATTTCTTCGGTTGTTTTTCCTGCTTTCCGTCCTCAAATCAGAGTCCATTATTCATGGGACACTTCACAATGTCCAGCTGCTAGCCTTTTGGCTGCAGCGTGCCAAAGCGAGGGGCTAGCTTCGTCGGACTTGGATTTCTTTGCTAGGGTTAGTTTGGTGGAGAGAGTAGTCAGGCACAGTAGAGTAGTAATGAATTATGCTGCCTTTTGAAATAACGGCTGAACCATAAAAATGGCTACAACAACAACGTAAATCATTCATTTTTTTTCTCAAGTTTCAAGGGCACGCTTTTACTTTCAGGTAGGGTTCACCGTCATTTCAGTTTAGAGACCCAGCGTAACTGTTCCAACGGTCTCGAAATCCGCTTTGGACTCCTTGTGTGTAAAATCTGCCGGAGCAGAATTAAATTCATCCTACTGTCCCACTCGGGAATTGTAATTTATTTTTGTCAATTATTGGTCAGTTGATGGTCAGTGGTGGTCAATTCTTAGTAAGCCATATGCAAAGAAAGCTTGGGATGCTAATAGGGCTTTAAAAAAATTACAATTTCCGAGTGGGACAGGATAGGCTGAATTTCATTCTGCTCCGGCAGTTACTCGTAAAGGCGTCCAAAGCGAATAAGGAGACGCTACGGTCGGCTTCAATTGATCAGTTTACGATGAATACTCCCTAAACTGAACACCG